>JBAJNP010011010.1:0-15487 GCA_036877545.1 Yasuhikotakia modesta
TGCTTTATACAAGTGTGTGTGTGTGTGTGTATACAGGTGCTTTATACAGGTGTGTGTGTGTGTATACAGGTGCATATACAGGTGTGTATGTATACAGGTGTGTATGTATACAGGTGTGTGTATACAGGTGCTTTATACAAGTGTGTGTGTGTGTGTGTATACAGGTGCTTTATACAGGTGTGTGTGTGTGTATACAGGTGCATATACAGGTGTGTATGTATACAGGTGTGTGTGTACAGGCTTTTATGTTTGATGTCTGGCTCAGGTTTGAGTTATATGTATTCACACAGTGTTGTGTCTCGTGGATAAGAGCGTTTTTAACAAATGCACAGGACTGTGTGTTTTAGGCTATTTCAAGAGCGTATTCTGATAGACACGCCAAATGTCTATAATCGGTTTATATTTATCTAGTTAAACTCTGTAAGCTCTGTAATACTTTATTGGATTAAGTTTGTTCTGTGCGAGTGCAATAGCTGTTGTGTATAATGTGTGAAAGATGAACCGTATGTTGACCCTTTGAGTTATAAAGTACAGCAACATATCTCTGTTTTATCTTACAAATATTGTTATGGGTTTTGCAGAATCTGATCCAGTGGCTGTTTGTTCTGTTGTTGATTTTCATCTCTGATAATAAACTCAGAGTTGAAACACATGGTTGCTGTATTGAGGAACTTTGCTTTGTGTGTGACATCTGCCACTGTCGTCCTTGTGGGCTTGTGAATTACATTTAGATTTTTCTCATGTCTCTTCAGAGCTCTGATTACATGGTCCAGCCCCTCATTACCGGCCCCTCGCTGTAAACCACTGAGTTTGAAGAACGCTTGCAAATGAAACCAAAGATTAGGTCAGATCACACACGGCGCTCTGAAGTTCTGTAGTATTCTGGGTTTAATTGCTGGCCCGCCCACTGTCTCTGCTGAATGGATAATAGTATGCTAATGGGGTGGGTGTCTTGCCCAGCTTTGGCCCAGTCGGACCCGTGAGGCTCTTCAGGAACTCTTTCTGCTGCTGCGTGTCAGCGGTCAGGCCGGGTCAGCACACCATGAGTCATGATTTCCCAGGTGAAGGTTGGGCAGTGACACCTGGAGTGGACTGAACCTCAGAACGCCTCTGGCATCTTACACAGCGAGGGTACAAATTATGGCTTGGGACTCCTAAAAAGTAACTTTATCTGTTAACTAAATATGGCTTGTTTCTTAAGTAAATTCAGGCTAAGTTACAGTTTGTCACTGAGTCTGGCTAGTTTGAGACCAAGTTGCTTTTGATAAAAGCTTCTGTGGAATAAATGCTAATTTATGTGTAAACGTGGAGCTTGACAAATGCAGTCAACACAGCAATATTTGTAAAAATTCAGAATAAACTTTAAGATGATTTATTCCAAATTGTTACTTCTTGGGTGTCACAGTCACAAGAAATATTAGTTTTTAAATGTAGGAAAATCATGCAGTAACAATGCAAACTGTGGCACACGCTGCAGATCAGAGCTGCAATGATGTAATAAATAAGTTTTAAAAGAAATGTTCCCGGCACAGGCGTGTAGCAGAAACGGATCATATGATTGGTGTTTGCAGCAGGTTTGAGCTTCTCTCACAGCTACAATAACACACAGCTTCATTCTACACCTGGACAGGCCTCAGTAATCCATCACAATGAACAATCATCTTTTTAAATCCCTTCTTTAGAAGCCCTGATTAGCAATTTTAGAGAGCTCACTTTTATGCGAGTGCTGTCTGGCAGTGTCTGAGGCATAAATGTGCGAGGGTCGGTTTTGATGACGGTGTGCTGCTGACTGAGGCTGTCTTGTAGCTGTTGGCACACAGACCTGTGCACTGTTGTCTGGGTTCAATCTGTGGAGGGGCGGAGCCTGAAGATGTCATCAGATAAATGATAACGTTTATGTAAATGTAGGCATAGATGTTCATACTGGTTATGTATGTTAATAACTGAACTTACACAGGACGAGACCAACTGGACCAGCCACAGTTAATCTCTTAAAATGACCTGCCAGTTTTTTTATTTTAAGGTGTCTGTAAATGTCTTGAATATTGTTTAGTAAGACTGGACAGTTGGTGTTTAATAAGACTTGTGTGTAGATTGATTCCAGCGCTGGAGTGTTTCTGAGTTCTTCGTAACACGGTCCACCTCCATCCGCTGTTAGATCTGTGTGCTGCTGCAGGTGGAGTCATGGTGATGGGCAGGTTTCAGATCAGATCCATTTCATTCTCTCATACAATTTAATCTGAGCTGTCGGGCTGAGGGATCATCTGTGAACTTCTGAACTGACCGTTGAAGCCACCAGAATCTTCTCAGTAAAATCCTTACTTAATACAAACACAGTCATTCTGTGATGAGTCTATGATTGAGTGTTTAACTTTGGTTTCTGAGGTAAAGTCACTCCCTCTGAAGCAGATGCCACGAGGCGCCAGGTGAACTTTTCTTCTGAAATAAAAAACATAATAATGTTCTTTATTCTGAACAAACGTCTCACTAGAAATCATGTTTACTAGTTGCTGAGTGAAAGTGTATCTGTTGTCTTAGCAGCCACTGGATATGTATGAAAGCTGTTCACTGTAAAACCACTGAAATGATGTATTGTAAAACACAAACTGTGTATAGGGTGCAAAGGGTGTATAGGGTGGTGTGTGGCGTGTTTGTGTCTTTTGGGTTGTGTGCAGTGTTGCAGTGTGATTGCAAACTGGCCCAGATCTTTATTTTCCTGTAACATTTCACGCTGCTGTAATATAATCTAATAACTCTAACCTAATACTTACTGTTAACTATTCATGCCTTAACCTTTAACTTTACAAGCTGCTGTTTGTTATGCTTGCAGAAAACTGTGATTGGTTGCTTCACTTGGCAAAGTTTGGGGGTGTTAATAATTGTTATTGATTGTTGTTTGAAATTCTTCCATTTGATTTAATAATAGTTTAATGTTCACATTTTAATGTACCACTGGGAAAGTTAATGTTCCTGTGACACTGTTTATATTTGTTAACAAATATCATTTCATGTCAGTTTTGGAGAATAAAAGCTACTGATTTTGAAGGGAGTGCAAATATGGATTTTTACAGAGATAGAATTGCAGTTTGTTCAATAAATTTCCCTGTTATGTATTATGATTGACATCATTCCAAGAGTTTTGAAATATGACTAGTATAAGAAATCTAGAGTTTTTTTAAAATGTTTTTCTTTTTGTAAACAACAGGCAAAGTCAAACTATGAGGTTTAAATTCAGACTTTAGAAGAACACACAGGGTAACATGAACACCCAGAAAGAGATGAGCTAGTAAAATTAGGTTCTCATGCTCGCAGGAGATGGCCGTGAATAACGGCATGTGTTTTCTAAAACGGGATACGAAGCCTGATATCCTGATTCACTCAGGAAGTTTGTGCCAGTTTTTCTCCTCCGTGAGGATGTGACAGGAGTGAGTCAGAACATAAATGTGCTAGATCTTTCTCCAAACGTCCGTTCTGTCCAGCAAGGATCCGAGGGTTTGTTTGGCATCCCAGTGAGAGCGTGTGTGATGGTGGGTTGGGGCGTATGTGCTGAGGGATTGTGGGAGATTCGCAGACAGACGCAGGTGTGACGTGTTGAACTATTATTACTAAAGGCAGACGTCAGCGACGCGGCGCTCGGCTCTGGGCAGTACTGTTAAGAGTTTCCTTTATTAAAAAGCTGCAGTATGTTCTGTCTGTGGATGTGTGTACATGTGGGTGGAACTGCAGGCCATGCTGAACTAATATTTGGCAGAAAAACAGGTAGACTGCTGTAGTTAAAATCAGGCCTGCTTCACTTTGCTAATTCATATTCTATCATCTACATCTGTGACATAATGTAAGACACAGTGGCTGTTGCTTTATGTTTGCTGTATCTCTGTTTACGTGTTTTAAGCTACTGTTCTCTGTAATGTAGTTTTTTTAAGGCAGTAGTTTAATACTCGTCAAAGCAGGGTTACAGTAATGTTAGAGAACAGTACAACTTTTAAAGAAGTGTTACTAATAAAACAGGATGAACCTTACAGCTCACCTGAAACACATCACACTATAAGAGTAAACGCTTCCTGAGTGACATTTTGTGTTGATTTCAAGCCAAATGTTTGGATTAGTCTTTGGTGAACGTTTGGTATCAGGCCTCAGAACTGTAGCTGAAGTCCCACAGAATGATTCTCCTGGGCCAAGCTGTTCTGCTTCAAAACACTCCACCTAAATGTTAGATTTCTTCTAGACAAAGATTGAAAAACAGATGAGACGGAGATATGAGTGAAGAGGGAAATGATCTTGTCTGAGGTTTTATCCAAGGGGACAGAATGAAAACAGCAAGCAGGAGTTCTTCTCATTTTAACCTGCACACACAAGATTTGTTGTTTGGTCTTTATTGTTGGAGGGTCTTCAGAGAACTCCTGACATTAAACATGCCATTTACATGAACCTGACGCTGCCGTTGTGTTGCTGTTTTCTGAATGAAGCTGCTGTTAGTCTCTTCACTGAACTTCTTATTTCACCTTTGCGGTTTTTTGTTGTTCTGATGCAGTCATAACAGATTTAAAAAATGAAATCAGTACATTTCCTGTCCAGAAAAGAGATTTGGCAAATTATTACCTGGTGAATTGTGACTGAATAGGTTCATTTTTCCAGCATTATTGTCTGGGTCTGTGTAATAAATGCATTTAACATGATTTTATTTGATTGGCCATCAGTCACGCATTAAATGGCTGATCTGATGTTCTTCATACAGCTGTGTGTTGTGTCACTGGTTACACTGGGACCTTTTAACCTTTTTATTAGTTCAGCTGTTGGGTGAAGAGAAACTTCCCACAGTTAAACTTGCCTAATTTACAAATAAAAATAATCTTCTACTTGATGTTAATGTTAGGACATGAATCAGAGTGAAATCAAATATTCTGTCATGCTGTGTGTGTTACAGATTGGTGTGTGTGTTTCGTATGCAGTTGTGTATATGGTGTGTGTGTGAGGCTGTTTGTGCTGCGTTGTGTGTGTGCAGGGGAGTTGTTTGTGTGTTGTGTATGTGTTGTGTGTCTGTGGGGCTGGTTCTTTTGACTTGTGGGATATGCAGGCTGCTGTTTTATCATGCCATCAGATAAGAGGCTAAAGTAAAAACTCTCACTGTTCAGAGGCGTCTGCAGCTTAAAGAGGTTATGTGAAAACAAACACTTTTAGCAAGTAATTGAGCGTGTCGTTGAAGACGGTCCCGTGGTGTCACATCTAAACACTGTCTTGTCACTTATGAGTTGTTCGGTACGCTTCATTTTCTGCTGTAGAACATCTTTCTTCAGAACCAGAGTTGTGGGTCAGTCTGCGGCAGACGGGCTGTGTTAATCATCCGGGTTTACCCACCATCAAAACAAACAATCAACATCTAATTTTAGAAATCAGGTTTTTTATCTGGAAAGGAGAAGCGCTGGTTGTCATCACACAGCGTTTGATTGTCTGTGTTTACCTGTCCATCTGCGGCGCTTTCACTCTTTGGTGTCATTAAAACAGTCTGGCTGTCTCTGGTCCTGCTGCAGCTGTACAGCAGCGTGACGTCACAGTGAAGTTTCCAGAACCATCCATATGTTATATAGACACGGTTTGATGCATTCCGTTCATGAATGACGCTCATATAGACTCTCTGGTTTGTTTTTCAGTTCTGCGTGATAGCAGCAGATTGACTGAAGATTGTAGCCCCATGTCTCCACTGTTCAAACGCTGGCTGTGGTGTGGAGGTATTTGTGGCGTTGGAGGGCACGGCTGCTCTGTTCATTCTGCGACTGGCTCTCTGCTGTGTGCTGAAGAACATTTGCTGTGTTTGGAGGTGGTCCATGCTCCTTAACCTTGTTTGGGGAAGTGTTGGTGTCGCTGGGGTGACACCATTTGTTTTTGCGGGGCAGTAATGGTCTGTTCTCCAGAGTGGCAGTCCCGTGTGGGCGGCTGTGAAGCCAGATCAGGGCTGGAACTGTTTCTGGACTCCGGCTCTGCTTCTGAACTGCCCACTTGGGCCATCTGATGAAGTGGAGACCTCCTGAAGAGCGTCTGAGCGTGAGAAGCTAGTCTTCAGTACAGTGCCATTATCTCGTACAGCATTAACATCACTGGTGTGTGTTACTCAGAAGAAACAAGTTGTTAATGTTTTGGAAGAAAGGCTGAGTAAATAAATAATTGTTTTTTTAAGATTCATATTAACGCAGAAGCACAACCACATTGACGTTTACGAGAGAGTTTCTGTTTGTTTATATGTATGTTTAGCAGAAGTCATGAATGGGATTGTTTATGTTTGTCTGTAAGGAACATGAATCAGTTTGAGTTGTTCTGAGGAAGAACTTTAATCCATAATGTCTTGATGAGAGTCTGTCATCTGCTCGCACTATTTCAGCTGAAGTGATGAAACGGATCATGCTGGTGCTGGCAGGCAAGTGTTGATTAGCATCCTCGTTTGTTTGGCATAAATTATAGGAAAGCAGAGACAGTCTTTATTGTGGCTGTGAGCAAGATTCGTTTCTTTCAATTAACACTTCATAGACTCTTGACGCTGCGGGAAACGCAGTCGTGTTATGCTAATACATCAGTGTACATGATCAGCGTCTTTCATTGTGATCTTGTTTACTGATGTTAATCTTTTCTTAAAACGGGGCGATTAGCTTATGAAAGTATCAAGCAAAATGTCTTAAATGGTCTGTTGTGTTGACTATTTACTCAGGCTGTGTGTTGATATTCACAGACTCTTAAAGAAGACGTGGCGTTCATCGATGTTTTGATGTTACTTGGCTTTAAACATAAACTGACCTTTGCTTGATGTGTTGATGTTACGTGGAGAGCTGAAGAGAGAGACAGTCACCGCAGCTCCAAACATCACAAACAAACGCTGCAGCTCAGGAGCTGTGAGTTCTGGGCCGGCTCTCTGTCAGACCCGCAGCAGGTCACAGGTGGGAGAACAGAGAACACCCACCCACATAAACAAAGAGAGTGGTGACATGCTAACTTCTGCTCGTCTCTGCCTGGCCAGTGCCGTTTCTCTGCTCTCCTGGGGACACCTGAGCTCCAGGTCTGACCAGCTAATGGAGCTGCTGGCAGGTCTGGAGGTGGCTGAGCGTTTGCAAACGTGACATTATTACTCTAGAAACTAGAGCTTCACAGGTCCGGTGTAAGAGGTGCTTGTCCGTGCCACAAGACCACAGGCTAGTGGGAGCAGCCAGGAGGTTGCTATGCGGTTGATATGGTGCGTTGCCGCAATGCTAAAAGTTTAATGAATGAAGTGTAATTGTTTCAGATGGGGCTTGTATCGATGTCAGTGTTTTAGTCTGCAACCCACTCTTTAGTTAATCGGCGATCTTTTAATACTTCATTGTTTGTGTAATTCTGCTTTTATTGTAATTTCTTAATGTTTCATACATTAGACATATAATGTCTTAAGAGAGAACCTGGAGAGAAGTTGTCTGTTTATTTAGAGAAGTTTAGGAGGAAGAAAGGCAGCTGCAGAAATGATAGATTTGAGAAAACAGGAAGTCAGTGAGGGGTATAACAGAATGAACGCAGAGACAGAAATAGGAAAGGTTTTGTTTATGAGGTCTCAGACTAAAACCACCTTGACTAAAAGTCCTCCACATCATCTTGAGATATGAATGTAAACGCACACGATTTTCTCTTAAGTGAATGTAAACAGATGGATAAAATAGTGGACGATTAGAGCTGCAGTGTAAATGCTGTGTAATAGACCCTGCAGCTGTCATTACATTAATGTTAGTCAGATAACGTCAGCAGCAGAGGCATCAATCTCTATCTACTGCTGAAACGTTGATGGTCTGACCAGCATAAAGAGCTGTGGTTACCTCTGCTAACTATACACACTAACCTAAACTAACAAACTAAACTCAGTATGCAGAATTAATGAAATTAAAGAAACAGCTGAAATAAACACCATCAATTCCGTCTATATGGCACCATGAAGGTGATGGTCCTACACAGAAGAATGAACGCTTCAAATCTTTAGGGCTTCTGTGTGGACAGGAGTTTTATCTGTTGTGTTTATTGAGGAGGCTTGCAGAGGAAACTGTTTGCACAAATGTTTACCAGGTTACACGAACGGCTGCAAACTTTCATTTAAGAGTAATAATGAAAACAACACACACAGCTGCGAGACATCAGCTACAGGCTTTATCAGCAGCTATATGCAGTTAAAGAACAGTAGTAGATTAAACCTTTTTTCTTACAGCCACCAGAAGGTGGCGCAGGTTCAGAGCAGCGTCTGCACCCTCAGGTCACTACATTTATTTTTTTTGCTCCACTGAAGAGCTTTTAGCCGTAGTTGCTCGCTCATTTAAATCCATTGAGCCAAGCGTGTAGCTGGTGGTGTGTTTGGAGCCCTGCGGTGGAATGCTGTGTGCTGTTAAGTGTGTTACTAAATGTGAAGTGGGACAGAAAGTCGCAGCATTCTGTACTGGAAGCGTTTGCTTGTATGCTTGTGTATTTAAAAGGCCTTGGCACACTATATAATCATCATGTAAACCTTGGGCTGTCCTTACAGTTGTCATTACTGGTCACAGGGAAGAATATGGACTGCTGCTTTTAATCAGACTGGAGGTCTTTGCAAGGTGATGCTCAGGAGTTCAGCGTCTCAAACTCCTGAAATCTTGTCTTTCTGTATCGCCTGTGGAGAAGGACTGGAGTTCCAGGTACTGAGACCGTGGGGAAAAGGATTGAATTTGACACTGAAATAGAATGAATCGATTCTGATTTACGGCAGGTGAAGAAAGAGAGAGAGCGGCAGGGGAAAGCTCAGTGCTGTTTGTGTAGCAGAGGTCAGTGGCAGTGACTGCGCATATGAATGCACATATTCGCAAATTGAATTTTTTTTTTCACCGTGGCCAGCGTGCCGTCAGCCTGACGCTCCTGATACTCGTGGCGCTGCGGCTGTTCCCCTCGGGTTTAATAACACCTCCTCTCCTGAGACTGCTGCACTTATAGGAAACGCCGGCGTGTACATATGAGCTGAAAAGTTGAGCGGGACTCGTATCAAGCATATTAGCTTGACTTATGGATATTAATTATGTAAAGCTTTGTTCGTTGTGCTGGTTTGGAGAAGGGGGTTGTATTTAAATGAGAGACCTCTGATGGTCTTAATGGTGCCATTTGCATAATCATAATCTTAGGAGGTTTGGAGTCTGAACAGAGATTGTGTCTCAATTCACTTCCTGGTTCAGCAGTAAGTGTGCTGCCCAGGTCAAGTTTATTCTAATGCACTGAAGCGTTTGTTCTGTAGAAATACCCAGAATGCACCTGTAAAAGGTTCTTTTGAACAGCTGCAGTAAAGATGTGTGATGGTGTATCCCACAGCGCTGTGGTTTATAAATACCAGCCACATTTAGCGTGTGACCTCAGGTAATAGAGTCATTAGTGTTGCAGTGTTGAGTGGATTTGTGTTGCTGCTGTGTTACTGACTGCCACTATGAGGAAGAGGAATGAGATGCAGCACTAAATCTATACAATCTTCACTCACACGAATCAACCTGCAGTTGTTTATCACACATACAGTCACCCCAGTGCATGCTGGGATTACATGTCTTCACCAAGAGCACAACACTGGAGCTTACGGCTTGTTGCTTACAGGGATCAAACCAGCAGTTTGTTTAACGTGACCCTTGTGGCCTTTGTCTTTTGTAGGTCAACTTCAAATGTATGACTATATCTCCAGTCTGAGGGAAGTCTGATGGATCACTTCATTTTATACTAAATAACAGATGTGATTTTTCTACTGCTTCTACCGTTCTGCTCTGTGACACAAGTGTGTCATTCTGTTGTCATGCCGTGAGTCTCTGTTTAACACTTTGCTTCATTTTGCTTAAAAGAAAGGAAGCGTTTTAATACAGGAAGCACTGAGTGGTCTGTGAAAATAAGATTAGTAAATTATGCAAAGAGAATTTCAGCATAGAATTTTCATGAGTAACCGGACAGCAATTAACTGGCTATTAACTTACGTTCCTGGCATATTTTTTAAATAAATTATCAGGACTGTGCAATTTACAATGTCATTTTGCTGGGCAGTTTGAAACATGATTATGTTGGGGAAGTATTTTGGTATGCAGCCCTGAGAGCAACTTATACACGGTTTTTAATAGAGTTCACCAAAAATGTCATTCCAAACACATACATTGTTTTCTTGTCAAAAATAAGTTTTCCATAAAATAAAAGTTAATGTTTCTAGGAGGAACAGGAAATAACATACAGGAGGGTGTGGAGATAATGTTGTAATTTAAATGTTTGGCTAAACTATTGCTTTAATATTAACAATTTCTTTCCCCAAAATGCCACAATTCTTGCCTAAACTTTGGAGTCTAAACCACAGTTGTAAATAGCTCTTATCATGGAATATTTTAAACACGCTTGATTGTTTTTGGGTTCTAGTCTATGGAAGTTAAAAATTTGCCTTCATGCTTAGAAAAATAAAAGCATAAAGCTGTTTTTCACTTTTCCATTAGGGCTGTTTCCATGGTAATGCATGCATGCACCACTGCACACGGTCAGATGGTCGTGTGAGGTGTGTTTACTCCTCCTGAAAGTTGTTCTGGTCTAAATGTTTTTCTCAGATCTGTTTCACACCACACATTAAACGGGTGTGTTGATCTAGCACATGTTAACAGGTTTAAGTGTTCACATTAAATGAGTGTGTGCAAGCACCACTGTGCTGTTGAGTTAAGTCTCAGTCTCACTTAAACTTCACTGGGCAGAGTTTGAGGTTTCAGGTTTGAGGTTTTTTGTGTGTATTTGAGTGTCATTCATCTCCTTGTAAATGCTTTTCACATTCATGAGCTTTAAATAAACCAGGTTATTGTTGTTAAGGGAAACAGTGCGGTATTCCGGGCGTCACTAGATGTCTGTGTGAACAGGTGTACGGCAGTAATACTCTTCACAACTTTACACGTGTACACATGTGCGCATACACACTCACTTTCCCTGAAAATAAACTAGTTTATTTCATGTGCGTAACTGAATAATTTATATGGTTATTTGGTTGAGTGTAATGGGAGTAAATGTTGTGGAGATTTTCACGTCTGAAGAGTCTTGTTAGTGCGGCGTGATTTTGTTTAATGTAGAATATTTTTCAGAGAGCTTCAGTGACCAGAGGCATGTTTCTTGCTTTGTTACGCCAGCAGTAACTCTGAATGTTTTATTTTTAATTTATTTGGGTGTATAAGAATAATTAAATATAAATATGAGAGTTCTGTTTTCAGTGATGATGAAATACTGAATTAATGGAGTGTTTTGAACACAAATGTTCTCTCAACTAGCACTAAATTACCATATTTATATGCACATTTGTGGGACTTAAATAGTATTAATATGGAAATGAAAATAAATTGTTGCTTTATAAGTTACATTATGTGCAGAAACATGTTGATAATGATGAATCAGTGATTATATTTGTAGAAGTTACGTTATATTTTGTGACACGCACCCTCATATGTTGATATTCTGATGTTTGTCTGATTTTAAAATTGGCTTGACAAATTGAACGTCTTGTTTTTCCAATCCTCAGGTGAACAGTTCAATCTTCTGTTCAATTCTCTCACCTGTACAACATTTATATTTGTCAAGAGTTAGGAACAAATGATGGTGTTTCTGTGACAGATGCACATTTACATTTATGCATTTGGCCGACGCTATTATCCAAAGACACTTAAAGTGCATTCAAGTTATACATTTTATCTGTGTATGAGTGCTCCAAAGAAATGGAACCCGCAACCTTTGCACTGCTAATGCAACGCTGCACCGATTGAGCTACAGAAACTCATTTACTAAAAGCACTTTTACTGAATATTGGAGACTGTTTCCAGAAATGTTGCAGCACCTACAGTAGCTGACATGTGATATAGTGGCCGGATCTTCTTTCTGTTCACAGATGGACAGAACCAGACTTGACAGCTTAAACTATAAATCCTCCATAAAGACTTACCATTGTGGATAGAAGGTAGGAACATTGCTTAATAACTGATTTTTTTGGTTCATTTTTAACAGAAATGTTACAGATTGCAGCTTTAGAGTTTGCAACCTCCTCATCTAGTTTCTCGTGGTTTTGTGCCTTTGCTTCTGTGCTGTTTGGCTGCTGTGATGTTAGTTCTCACATGTGGTGGGATTTTACTATAGTTATTCAAAGATCATAGTGTTGCCGTAAATGAGTGTCCTTCCACAACAGCACGTGTGTGTGTGTGTGTGGCATGTGTCCTTCCTGTAGATAACTGTGCAATGGCAGGAGGGATTGGCGAGTAGCTGTGAGGGTTTATAGCTCCAGCAGATGGAGTAAATGCCATAGCCGTTCATTTGTGCGCTAATCATTTAGGGACGTTTCTTGTTTGACCTTTTCCAGAAGCATTTGGTGGAAGGTGGTGTCTAGCTCTCTGTCTCTCTTGAGATGGGAGGGCAAAGAAAGTTCAGTTCAGAAAAAAAACTCAAATCACTGTGTAATAGCAGGTGCCCTCAATTATGAAAATATTTGGCATTTCTAAAAGGGGATGAGAGCAGAGCTTTAAAACGCTTCATGCTTTGGAGATTAAGTTATGATATGAATTTGAAAGAAGACTAAGAGCTGAGGCGCGATTATAAAGATTAAGGAAAGCAGGGGTGATATTTAGCAGTACTGTAGAGGTTTACCAGTCCGTTTGCCAGCAGTTGTCTAGATCTCTTAAAGAACTTGAGCCCGATTCCAAAGCCCACTAAGCTGTTTTCTAATCTAATGTTCTGTACTGCACTGCATTGTACTGTACTGCATTACTGCACTGCATTGTACTGTACTGCATTACTGCACTGCATTGTACTGTACTGCATTACTGCACTGCATTGTACTGTACTGCACGCATACTTTATTTTTTACTGTCATATGTTTCAGGGCTGATACAGGCTTTGTTTCTGCCTGCTGTCCGATGAATAGTCTTTCCCACAGAGGTCCAGCACTTAAATTGAGTTCTCCTAGTTTTTAAGACGCCAGTTTTTCAGTCCAAGTTCTGAACCCGGATGAAGGAGCTGGTTTAGAAGGTCGCTCCCTACATGAAGGTATGTCACGTTATCTAAAATGTTTTAAGGTGCTAAAGTTCCATATCAGGTAAAAACTATTAATTTGGCTGTCATTTCAAAACCCAGTGTGTGTGTGAATGCTGCTTTATTGTCTTTAAACGAAAGTCTATCTTTCTCAGCCATCAACTCAACAATCCACAGCAGAAGCAAGATGATGGATTGGAGGAGGAAAGAGGAATAAAATCCTGCACAACTGTCATGACAACAAACAGTGAAAGCCGACCTCTGCTGTCACGGGCCAGTCAGTGTCACATCAACTGAGAGACAGATTCACATCAGCAGTCTGCACTTCAGCTGCACTGGGACGAGGAACCGCAAAGCATGATGGGAGATTTGAGGTACGCTGAACCTGTGTCAATGCTCATGTGTTTAATCAGAGCATGTCTGCTCATCACTGACTGATGCATGTTTCAACTGCTGCAGGAAATGTGTAGTGAGATGAATTTATTGGTGTTATTTCTCATATGTATTCCAAACCTCTTTGGGTCTCTGGTTCTGTTTGTCTTGTGTTTTTCTCCTTCATGTGTCTCAACATCTTTCTTTCTGTCTGAGTTTTTTGTATTTAAAGCAGAGGCTTTATATAGATGACGGTGAACGAAAACCAGGCCAAGGTGAGTGTGATACTGTACTGTGCTGCTGTAAGCTGTGACGCAGATGGACATTTTGCTACATCATTTATTTACGCTTAACCCTGAAATCTATAACCTGAACAAAAACAGTTATTGATCAAGAACATAACGGATCACTGTTAAATGATCTCCTTGCCTCATTTTATAAAGGTAGATTTATAATAATGGTTTTGAAAGTGAGCTGTCAGGTCTGATTTTGTGGGAAAAGTAACCCCAGCTTTAAAAATGTTATACTTTAATAATAATGTTTCTAGATTGTTTTAATACAGACCATTCTGTAATATTTTTCATGCCAAATATAATTGCCATACTGTATGTTTATTCATATTATAAAACAAAAGTCACTATCCAGCGTTGCATGTTTCAGAAGAAAGTCACACTTAAGGTTGTGTTTTTGAAACGGCATCACTGCGCTGGTGTTACTCTAGTTACTGTCTGGATATGTACTGGTTTTGGAATGGTTTGGCATTGATGAGGCCAGCTGTGCGTTTGATGTGAGGTTTTGAAGCTCAACTCAGAAAGACAGTCAGATAGTTGAGAGGAGAATTGTGTGTGTACTAACCTGCCTGTTAAATGTTGTACCAACCATTTCATTTCTGAGAATAACAGAATATTCAACAGGAAAAAATGTGGAGCGGCACTTGGTTTCATTCATCAGAAACATAACTATGATAGTGGCCGTTTGTGGATGTCAGTTATGTGATACGCGGTTGAGGACTAAAACGAACACTTTACAGTAACATTCACACTCCAGTGTTTCAGTGTCAAAACACTTCAGTTGGTATGTCACATGACTCCAGTGAGTTTATCTCCACTTCACGCAGCTTATCAAGATCTTTAAAGCTGACAGAAACATTCAGACATGTGTGTTGAAATGATTTTGAGTTATAATTGTGATCACTAGTACAGGATGAATTGGTTGTATGATTCATGCACTGTGTTGTCATCGATATTAATGATCTGTGCTTCATTAAACCTCGTCAGTAACTCACACACACTGAACACACGCATGTGAAGAGAGTTCACTTCCTCTCCTAATCCTGGATGGGGTGTCATCAGACAGGAGGCGTGTGGGCAGAGATTGTGGGTGTGGAGAGAGTCGTGGTGCACCTCATCATTTGGAGGGCAGTGCTGAGTGTTCGGGGTCTTCCTGGAGGACCCAGATGATTGGTGTGATGAGAGGGTTTTGTAGCTCTGGAGAGGTGGCATGCCACTGACAGCCGTAAAAAAGATTATCATCCACAAACTGCCATCCTACACGAGTGCATCACGACTTTATCAGAGTATCAGAGTATGAAGGGAGGGTGCGCAGGGATTAGAACACTTTCTGCTAAAGAGACCCAGGGCTGTGTGTTAAGAGATATCTAAGAGAGATCTGCAATAAGGTTGTGTTGGTAAGATTAGCCTACATGAGCTAACACAGAACAATAGTTTTAGATAGCACATGTGAATCTTTGCTCATTATAGTTAATGCAAATACAGTTCATTGATCGTTCATGCTAGTTAATTCTGCATTAACTAGGTAAACAAATACTTCTTTTAATAAATGTAGAAGTTTTGTTCATGCTATTCTGCTTTTAAACTTGTCAGATATTATCAGTGCATTGCTGTAAACACGTCTGTATTAAGATGAATCAGTCTGTAGCACAGATGTAAAGAACAGCGTTCTGAAATGCTAGCGTTAAAGCCATCAGTCTTTGTTCATTTAAAATTAATAAAGCTATGAGCACAGAGACAGTGTTGTGTGGGGTCAGAGATTAAACATTGTTTAGAAGTGAAAAATTGCTAATTAAAAC
>JBAJNP010011011.1:0-15487 GCA_036877545.1 Yasuhikotakia modesta
GGTCAACACAGTGAACGGAAGTACGAGAATCACAAGTACATGTACACTCTGACAGTCTTGAAGATCTGGGGGATGTGGAAATGTCTCAAAGGAAATTTTAGGAAACAATAAAGTAAAACCATTTCAAAAGATAAATAAAAGTTACTTGCCTGAGACCATGACAGCCTGTCAGAGAGACTGCAGAAGTTTCTCACTGTTCTCCTTGGGCAGGAGGTGAAGAAACACTTTCGAGTGTTTCTTGTTCTGTGTGCTTACAACAGAGTAAGAAAGAGAGAAGGAAAACTAATGGTGAAAAAGTGACTTGCACCAACTGTCTTGTTTTACATTGTTATTCCTGTTTTTGTTTATTTCTTTTAATAAGTGTTTTGTGTAATCTCTGCACAACCACTACAGTTAAAATGTAGCTGTAATATTTACACTTGACACATTTACAAGAAGTCCAATACTCTTGTAATCTAACTAAATAAAGAGATAAAAAATATGCATCATGCAATTAAAAGTAAATAAATAAAGTGTATTTATTAGGGTTTGGTTAGTAGTAAATAAAGTGTTTTAGGTCCTGGATAAACTTTTATAGATAAACACTATCAATCAACTGACATTATATATCTGGCCACCAGGGTGGGCAGTAGACGTTGTCTTAGTAAAACAGCAAAAAGTTAAAAAGTAAGAGTTTTCCACGTTGTATTTAAAGAGTTATATATTGAACACGTGTGTAAAAAGTCAATCGTATCCGTATGCCATACCAGCCTTCATTTCTGCAAACTACTTTGCTGCATACACACGAACAACGTTAACATGTTAATGTTAAAAACACTGCAGCAAACATTTACCGCTTTGTTTTCTGCTTTTGGTTGTGGGTGTTAAATAACCAAGAGTTTGTAACATAGTTTCGTGCGTCAGTTTACCCAACGTTGTGGTTGTAGTTTCGGCACATACACATGCGCATCGCCTCCGCCGAGCGCTGCACTTCCTCGCTATTGGCTCGGGCACGTTTGTTATTGGTAGTGACGTATGAAACGCCGTTCTCACCCACGAAGCTCCAGTTGTGCGGTGCCTCCGTCTGCGCTCCTGCAGCCGCGGTCCTCGCTTCACTGTTTATTCGGTTGTCATGGCGGAGGGACGTGGAGAACTACTGCCTCAGCCGCCGCTTCACTTCTCCTTACCCCCGGCCAGCAAGCGTCCGTGTTTGCGTCCCGCTCCTCGAGGACCGGGTCCGGGGCCTGGACCGGGATTTCCGAACTCTCGTTTTCGTTGCCCGGAATCTCTACTGGACTGCGCTGCTAAGGCCGTCGCGGAGAAATGGGCCTTCGAGAGGGTGGAGGAGCGCTTCGAGCGGATTCCAGAACCGGTTCAACGTCGTATAGTTTATTGGTCCTTCCCGAGGAACGAAAGGGAAATATGTATGTATTCGTCGTTTCAGTGCCGAGTGGCAGGTGAAGAGGGTCCCGTAGTGGGATCGAGCTCGTCCGCTGGATCGGGTTCAGTCCCCGGAGGGGTTACGAACACAACAGGCAACCCGGGGACCGGGGGTACCGGAGATGGACTTCCTTTCCGCCGGGGAATCCGGCTTTTGGAAACCGGTTGTGTGGACAACGTGTTACAAGTCGGTAAGTGTCGCTTTAACGTCCCAAAACAAGTTGGTACTTTTTGTGTTGCCGAAAGTTCTGTCAGAAATATTCTCACCCGCTTGGTCTCAAGGTTGTTTCGGTCTTAAGCAAAATCAAGTTTCTTGAGGTAAACGCGAGTATTATTGTTTGAAGGTGGTCAGTATCGTTTCACGGACGGTAAAATAAACGTTTGACAGCATTTTGGCACTTTAATACGCGAGCGTTCAAGCGCCCGTCGTGTGGCGAACGGAGCGCACGTTTTAAAAATTAAAGGGCTTCCCGTTGGGCACGTTGTAATGGCTACACTGTGGTATTCGTTTAAATAGACGTTTAAAACAGCTAAAATATGTAGATAGTTGTTGGCAAAACGGTGCTGCTTATTGTAAGTCAGAGAAAAGCTCATTTAATACCGTTCGGTAACAAATAGTCAAGATCTGAGGTCTGTCGATACGGAACATTGTTTCCCAGGTCGGGAGGAAGAAACGACAAACGTGATGGTCACAATGAATCACTGTTGTAACCCACTACGTTGGTGTTTGTTTGTTTATTTGATCGCTGTAAAGTTGTTTTGAGAGAAATATTGGTTTTGCACAGGACGTGTGTGTTTGTTTGACGGGTGTTGGGTCGCTTGCTATAATTAAGTCTAGGGCTAATCCGCTCGGATCCAAATCCCGTATCTTTTGTTTATTTGCTGGTTGGGCAAGACAAAGGACGCGTATTTGCCGTAATGAAACGACTAGTGAAACATTTGCCTAGACCTTCTCTATACGTTTCTTGTTTTATTTTGAAGATCGTTTCTGGTTGAAGCGTAAAAATTGGTCAAATTTGCAGTACTAACGTGTAGCCCTCGTAGAGGCTACAGCACAATAGCGCGACTCTCTCTCATATTATCGGACTAGTGTCCGTATATGAGTCGACGTCGAAGTGCAGTTGTGTTTCTATAACATAAAAACCCTTGTCAACATTTAAACAGGCTTGATCGTGTGGTTATAAAACTAAATGCTTCATGCACGGAGGCAGTTTCAATGGTTACCCAAATGTCTCGCATTCCTCCCCCACTCACTTTACTTCAGTAAACATACTGCCGTGAAAAGTGATCTTTACAAATAAATACGAGACTGCAAGGTCTATAAACACAAAATGATAGATTATATACTCGTTTGAAGTTGTAAATCGCACCATTGGTAAACTGGCACTTGCAAAATCCATTCTGGCATTTGTAATGTTTGACACTGGAGGGTTTGGTTAACATCAACAAATTCATTCAGACTGTTAAATATTTAGCCTATAGCACATACTAACAGGATAAAAAAGGAAATCAGTCATTTTGAAGGCGAGCCACAGTTTTCCTATAATGTAAGCTTTCTTTTCTTGAAATAGCACTTACAGGAAGCCCCAAATCTCCAATAATTGTAGGTGTTATGAGAGTAGTGAAAGTATACATATATCTAATTCAATAACGGAGCCATGATTCGCTTATTCTCACAAAGATCCACTGTGTCCCTTTAAAAGACCCGTGTTAGTGGAAACGTGATAACCTGGCTGTAATGAAATAACATGGGCACTTATTTAGCAACCCTGAAAAGCTCCCTTCATGGAGGAATGTGGCTCCTTTTACACATTAAACAAAACCGTTTAAACTTTTGTATTTGCAAGGCTATACATTGGACCTTTGTCATTCAGTTTGTGTATGTTACGTAAAGTAGTTTTTGTTGGTTTTCCATTGCTCCAAGCAATTTCTGTGAGTAAACTATTAGCTTTGTGTCTGCTTAACAAGCTTTTGATCGTTGGTGAGCCATAAATTCAATAGATCTTCGATAGTTAACAGGCATCTGACAGTAAAGTGAAATTTTACCTTTTGATTTAAGGGGGTTAAATTGCGTTCTGTTTTGGTCTGTGTGTAGACTGTGTTCTGTTCTCTAACAAACATAGAGATCTTAAAATGCATGGGTGTTTATTTTATTCAATACTATTACAAAGTTCACCCATGCATGCTTGAATAAACTGTCTTTGTATTTGTTGTTGTTTTATGATTGACTCCTAAAATTACCTGCAGATCTGTTCAAAACACCACAATTAAATACAAATGGTGTTTATTGACTATTTAGTTTGTTTATTGAAATACAAGCTTAAAAAGATTCATACACAAAAGCTTAGTACAAGTAAGCCAGGCTTACTCTAAGGTTGGCCAAAAAGTTCTCAGCATTGTTTGTAATCATTTCAGAAATCATAGCTGTTTGGCTACACCCAAGCCTGGGGATGCAGAGGATGCTAAGTTTATAGCTAGCTTCTGAATGCTAACTGGTCTGATTTTATGCCCCAAATACTAAGGGCTGGGCGGCTTGCGACAGGAAGCTGATTTGATAAGAATAATTAATTCTCATTTGTGTTTGTGTAATTTAACCACCCCACCCGCAGCCTCCGTCTTATAAAGTCCTTAGAGAAGAGGTTCTAGCTTTGAGTCGGGCTGAGGATTATTGGGTCATGCATTGTTACCCAGCTGTAGAAAACTCCCCTTATTCACAGAGGCATGGGGGTTGTCGTTGTGTGTGTTTGTGGGGTGGGAGAGTATAGTTCTTCACAACAGAGCACAAAGCTGTGGTGAGGAGCCTTTTTTAAACCTTCTGCCGTGGCTAGAAGGCAGAAGTTCTATGAGATTATGGATGGAAGAGCCAGAGAGAGGCTGCACAGTCCCCATAGTGCCTTTGTAAAGCCTAGGCAGGCTTTCTGAATTATGTTACACTTCCGCCAAGCGACTCGAAGGCTTTCAGGTTGTTTAAAACTCCTTTGCCATTGGGAACAATAGTTGTTGTTTTTTCCATCTTGTGATTTTTTTTTTTTTTAATACAGGTTTATATCACACGTATAACAGTAAAGCGAATGAGCATGTTTTACGGTCACATAACATACTTCTTGTTTATATGGACAAACCACAATGTCTGGTAATGTGCTTTAGTCAGGGATGGGCCGTATTGAAACAAGTCATTGTGCGAGATAGTTTGAAGCCAGTTTGTGAATGTGATCGCAAGATAGCAGCCATTAAGTATTGGCCCTATGGCTGCACTGTGATGTCAGCAAGCCTGTTTTTAGCTCTTTGTCTCCTTTGAGTGTTACCATCATTTTGGTCTTTGTAATCGGGACACATCTCATTCAGCACCATACAAGTTCAACAAGGGACCGCTAATTCTGCTCTATCTTTCATCAGCCATACAGACAATATTTAATCAAGGTAATTAATTCCATGCCTGCAAGTCTCAAAGAAAATCACTTAAACAAATCTCCTTTTCACACTTATTAGCACTCTTAGTTTTGAAGGACACGGTCATTAAACACTTTTTCCCTCTTTGTTTTTATCAAAGGAGGGAAATTAATTTGAAAATGTGGAAGAGGGTGGTTAGCTAGCTTGTCAGCTAATCAGCGACAACTGGAGCAAGGTGGAAAACAACTTGCCACATTCCAGGACAAAAGACCTGCCAGAGTCTTTGATCAGGGACTCGTGTCTGAACACTGTGTGCTCACGCTTGCAAAAGCATTGTAGAAAGTGACACATTTTTAGCATGTGTTGGTATACAGCTTTGTTTTTGGAATGCATGCGCATGCATGAAAAGCATGTGCATGCAATGCATGAAAAGTTTATCGGTATGCAATGACGTTTTTTTCACAGTGTAACAAGTGTGAGTGTTTTCATTCCCTCTCTTTTTCCACCTCAGTAGGTTTGGCACCCTACCCAGGCTTTGAAAATCAATTGTGACCTTGCCCTCTTTTGCTGCAGAATTCCAGATTCCCTCTGATTTAGCTTATCAGTGATGCGTTGTTTGGTGCAGGAGTCTTAGATGGGACTTCTGTGTTTGCTGAACAGCTGGGATAGAGGCAGTTGTTTTGTTTCGGAATCTTTGCTTCAGCTTGCAAAATGGAGCTCAGTTTTTGAGCCAGGGGCAAGGTTCCCGTCCCTGCCCCGCATGCAGCTGGGATCGCACACTCATGTGAGCCTTATCTGCATTTTATTGGAACTCGCTGAGATGCATGCACACACATTGCCCCTTACAATGCCAGTTTAAAAGCGCTAGCTGTTAAAGGTCCTGCATGATAGCTTTGCGTCTTTGATCTCCAGACAGGCTCTTGATTATTTTGTCAATGTTCCATCATCAAATTGGGTCTTTAATTGCACGTTTATGCTTTTATGTAGTGGAAGGAGAGCAATATAATGCTGGCGAACCTTTAAAGCTTAGATTTACACAAGATACACGTGTTTCAAAGCCCTTGGATCTGCTGTAAACCTGTTTTACTTTATCACTTGCCCTTTTCTCCTCTTTTTTTTTGCCCCCCTCCTGCCAGGTTCCCCGTTAGGGTGTCATTGTCAGAGATAGAAGCTGCTGAGAGTCGCTCCGCTTTAAAGAAGGGGCCTCCAGTCATGCCTAATGGGGCCTCATTTGGCTGTAATTGCCTAACAAATGTAAGAGAATTCCAGGGGAAACAAAAAGCGAGAAACGAGAAGGCAGTTCGGCCAAGCGAGAACAGAGAGAGGGGAAAATTGGTTTGGAGGTGAGATTGGCTGGAGGAAATGGAATCATATACTATGACACAGTTTGTTTAGGCAGGCAGAAAATAGAGGAACGCCCTTACCTTCAATTTGTAAAAACCTAGAGGAAAATCCTCACATCTGGAGCTGTAACCTTAAACTCGGATTGTAGGAAACTCAAGCAGCACTCAGGCAAACGCCCTCCCCCACCGAAGCCCTTTCTTCCAGCGGAGATTTTGTGTGCAGGCAGTTTTTGTGGCCAGTTCGCATGGAAACTTAATTTTCTTAGTCTGAACGAGAGAGGAAGGATAATGTGAATTGGAGAAGGGGTCAAATATCCTGCCAGAGGGTGAAAGAAAGAGGCCCCAGCCATTGGCAGTTAGCAATGTGCAAACCTCTATGCAAATGTCACATGGGAGGCTATAGCCATCACTTCATGTGTTTATTCTAGCCATACAAGCGCTAGCCATGCAGTTCCTGTTTTAGCTTGACTTGTTGCCAGTCACCAATCACGTGGCTTAGCTGAACCCACCATTAGCACTGTGTACTTTAAAGGCTGTTGCTTTGTTGTATTGATTCTACAGACATTTTTTCTCAAATAATTAATTCTGCATATTGAACGGCTTTATCTTATGTATCAACTGTACCTGATTTGTTGCACTAGTTTCTACCCAATGTGAAACCATGGTAGGTTTGTTGTCATTTGGAGTAAAACAGAGTTTGATGGAAGTTTGGTTTGAGGAAAAAACATTATTTAAAGTTAATTAGTGCACCTCTCACCCTTTTAAAAAGTGTTTATTGGAACCTACTTGTGGCTTTTGCACTGTCTTGAAAATGAGATTTTTCACCTAGATGGTAGAACTTTTCTTGACCATAAACATTTATTGAACTGTAAGTAGGATCTAGTTGTCTGGCCCATTTAGAAGAGGGAATGACCGGTTCAAAGCTTAGATATGATCGGATCAAACAGCACCATTAGCTAATTGATACCAGAACTTTAACGTTTAGTTTTATACTTCTTTAAACATATTCACAGTAAGGTTGTTTAAAATGGACAGGGTGACTGGAACTAAAACGGCCTTTGCTCAGGTCTGAACAGTTCAGCCCAGCCTACAGCCATTATTTTTACATTGAATTATTTGTCTTAAGTGGGCCTTAGAAGGTCTGACAGGGCTCTTTGATGGCTAGATGGTTCTTTGAGCACAACGCTCCAAACATGTGAATTCTCTACTTCAAACAGCTTCACACCACTAGCTGAGACACCTTTTGTTCCAGTTCTCTTCCTGCACTTTCTAAAGTGTATGAGCACTTACAGATTACATTTTCTTCATTGGGTGGAACTGCCCAGTTATGCTAATTTGTGGCTGTCAATCTCGGCTCCCCTGAATAAACATTAATTGCCTCCAAAGCTTAAATACCCATCAGCAAGGTGAGCACACTGGTGAGAGAGAGCTCTGAAAGTACTGTTGTTTTGTAAAGGTGCATGTTTTAGTTCGTCAACAGACTAGCAAACACTAGTTTTGCTAGGGGATTCTTGTAGCTTAACTGGTAGAGAATTGTGTTCAGGTCATGGGTTTAATTTCCAGGAAACATGCATACTGATAAAAATGTCTAGACTACATGTAAACGTGTCTACCAAACGTATACATGAAAATGTTAATGTGTTGGGATAAATGTTTCTGTTGCATGTTTCTCCAAAGCATTGCCTGGAAATTGAACCCGTGATCTTGGTGTTGCAGATGTCAGGTGCTAACCAATCGAGGTGCAGAAAAGCTTGTTTGTTCTGAGTTTTCTTTATGTAACATCGCACACTTAACACCTTTCATGGTTACTCGTGTGTCTTGCACTTTGCAGCATGGTAAACTCGGGATATTGTATCTTTGGTCCAATCTTTGTGGACTTTACGTTGTTTTATAACTTATTTTTTAACATCTATTTGACTTACAAAGTACCATGACTTTGCATGCCTTGTGTGTAACATTTCCAAACCCCGACGCCCCCTCAAGTAACCAAATGGACCAAAGGGCAGTCGCTGCACGTCCAATATGTGAGAAAGTTGTTTAGTGAGAGAGATCAAACATGCTATAGGTGGAAGTGTACGAGTTAGATAAGTTGCACAAGAAATGTGAGTTTCTTTAAACCTAAGATCAATGCTGTGTTTAGCACAACTTCTGCAGCCATTATGTTCCCGGTCATGTGACCAGGGCGGATGAAACAGGCATGTTGGAGCTGCTGTTACAGATGGCTGTTCTCTCTATTATGCTTGATTAGCTTCAAATATTTCCAGCCCCATTCTCTCTGTCAATCATTACTTGCATATTAGAGGCATAAAAATGATTTGGCTACTGAATAATGAAAGGACTATTCATTAGTCAGGGACATTTGTACGCCCATCCTGTAGCGTACGAAGGGACCGCCTCCTTTTTCAACATTTAAAGATATTCATGTTGAAAAATTGGTGGCTTCTTTGTTTTTTGTTCCTGTTTGCAGGAAGGCGACGCAAGCTGATCTTTAAGCGCATGCCCTAGTAGGTCCACAAAAATAAATATCAATGGCTTTCGGTTACCCCCCCTCTGCCTACTGGCTTCTTTTTCAATATAGCCTAATGACAGGCCTCTGTTTCCCTGCAGTGGCTGTGCTGATATGGCCCATTAGGCCCCGGTTTCCTTGCAGGCAGCTGAATGAACAGATGACTGCAGGAAAATGGTTGGAGGAGAGCGAGGGGAAACGACAGAACTAAAGGCAAATATAAAAGAGTAAATAACCAACCTGTCATCTTCTGCTCTCCCCACACCACTGCCGCCCTGAGAGAGGAAAAGGAGAAGCATCTTTTTAGTTTTTTTTAACCCTCCTTGACTTTAGGACTGGCTTTAAACATGTCAGTACAGCAGCAGACATGCAAGCGTAGAGGGGGCTACAAACCCCCCCCCCATCTGATTATACTCCATATATGATTAATGTGACCAACAGCCGTGGGCCTACAAGTCTCGACCACTCCCCCCACCACTATACGCTTCAAAATAGTCCATCCTTCAACATCCTAACATCACCTCGTACCCTGGTTTCTACTCATGGACCCCTCCCACATGGACTCACAGAAGCGGTCTGGACAGGTAATTCACTGTGTCCTTCAGAACCGGTGCTGTGGGACCCAGAACTTTGACTTTTGCACTGTTCAGCAGATATAACCACAGTTCAGATAATTGGTTTTAGTCTTTTTTTTTTAACCCCCAACAGTACTGCACGGACACTACAATGCTGGTGCAAGATTTGATTGATTCGCTTAGGGGTTTGTGTTTCGATATTGAGCAGGGAGATGGGATGAGTCTAAGATCTTCTTTTGTTTGCATCATTACCCACAATGCATTTGGTGTGTGGGCAACCTGCGGTTTCCAGGTCATATTCAAACACCTGACTCTGGCAAAGCCCAACACAGAAGTCATGTGCTGGAAAAAACAATGTGATGAATAGGCCCGGCTCTTGTATAGGCTGGGAATATATGCTTTTGAATGGGGGATTGTGGTACTTGTCATGGCGTAACAGGATCAGCGCGCCCTCCACCCCAGAGCGCAGAGGGCAGCCATTGTTAGGCTGCAGGAGAAAGGCAGTGGGGGCCTCAAACCCAGGCGAGTTCCTCGTGGGGCAATGTCCGCCGAGCCCAACACCAGAGACAAATGCTGAGGACGTTTCATTCGTCTTTCTATTCTTAAAGGTCACGGGGGAAGACAAATAAACCCTTGCTCTTCACAGACAAAAGGCAGTTGAAGTAAGTCAAGTAAAATTTTAAAAATAATATTATTTTACCATTTCTAAAACTTTTTTTAATGTTTCTAGAGTCAACGCCTTGGCTGCTGCAAGGGCATTTGTGATGGTGGTGAACACGTTTGTCAGTCCACCAGAGTGTCTTGAGAGCGCTCCAACTTCTTTTGTTTTTTTCTTCTAATTTTAAATTTAAATTTTGCTGGTATAATTTCTCCTCAGAAGGAACACTGAGCACTTTTTTGTTTTTGCTGTGGCAGCAGAATAAGGCAGGCAGTGTCAGAAATCGGTGTTAAAATCGTTCTGCTTTATCTGCTGGATAAAACCAGCCTGCAACAATAACATTAAAGCACGACTCATGAAAGCTGCAATTAAACGTTATCTAATCTGATCTCATATTTTTCTTTTTCCGTTTATTAAACGCCTTTGGTTGAAAGATGCGGAACCAGCAGAATAATCGAGCAGAAACGAACAGGGACTTCATAGTTTTCAGAACAGCATGTAAAATGTCACAAAGATCAAAGGTTTTTGATTACGCTTAAGTGTATGTTGCCTGTGTCACTATTCTGTAACCTAACTCTACATTATATAATAACTACAACACATCCAGCCTGTGTTAGCCGTGACTCTGTTTGCATGACCTCACCTTCGCTCGTCTTGACTTCTCTTATTGACATTGAGCCGGTGGCACAACATTACCCTTTTTCATAAAACTATTACCATTCTAAAGTTATTACAGAGTAATGGATTTGTCTTGCTGTATTTTGAGCTAGCCAATCTGGGGCTGCATTGAAGCTCCCGGTGCGCAATTTGTTTTCATCACCAGTAAAAGGTGGATCATTGTGGCCGTGAGGAGAAAGCACAAAGACCAGCTAATGAAAGGCAATGGCTGCGGCCCTGGTCTCATCACCACAGCGCCCGTGGATGAAAACAGGTGTCCTCTTGGGGCTGGGCTTTCATTTTAAGAGGCATTTTAAAGGAATATTCATGACGGCTATCCTTTATCGGCTGGGTGAAAGGGAGGAAAAGAAGAAGAAGAGACAGAAAGGGAGGTAGATAGAACATGTCATTGGGGTAAATCAGCCAGTGATTGAAGAGGCCTGTCTGGGATAATTCAGTTTGATTGGAGTCTCGTTTCTCATTACCATTCCAGTTTCAACAGGGAGACGCCCCCCCAGATCCCACTCTAGCATGCTCATCTCTTTCTGAGGACCACCGCCTCAGTGCGGCCGCAGAAATGAACAGGAAGCAGAGAGGCCTTGAGTGTGTGTTTCAGCATTGCCATTTTGTTGTGCACCGCACAGAGTCCACTTAAACTTAGAACTTATCTTTTCCCCAATCGTAAACTCGCGTTGAAGTTGTAATGAGGAACATCAGGGGCTATCAGAGTTTTTACACAGTTACTAGTTGACTCAAAAACGTCTCCTGCACAAATGCAGCTATTCGGATGCATAGCGAGAGAACCTATGGTTTAGCCTAGACAATGCATCACTTTAGTGAGTCATAGAATTACAAGGGGTTGATGTTTGTGTCTATAGCATTGCGGAGGTGTCTTGTTTTACAATGCTGCCTGCACAGGAAGTGAAGCTCATAATAGCGGCAACTATTTCCTTTGCGGCCTCCTTGTGGCTTGACGGCACATGATTTTCACCTGTGTCACAGTTTGTTACGTACATGAACCGAAAACAGGTTAGATCATATAAAACTGTGTTGAGATAATGTTCCAATGTTCTCTTTCAGTGATGATGTGAATTAGCACTACTTTTGTCTGAAATGTCTGTATTCACCATTTGCAATGACTAACCTGCCATAAGCAGCCTACATTGTTCTTTCAGAAGGCAATGCTGTCCTTGGTAAGCCAAGGATATCAGTGCCATACTTGATTATAAAAGCTTGGAACTCCCCAAGGCTAAACAGTCATTGGACCCTGTCAGCAGGTCCTTCGGTTGTCCAGCCTCCATCTCCAACCCTTGAGCCGCATTCTGAACAATAACAAGCCTGCAGCTTAGGTACTGAATGCTACTTGCATTGATGTCAGAATAATGATATTTAAGGTAGCCAGTTGGATTTTGTAGCTCAATTGGTAGAGCATCGCATTAGCAGTCAAAAGTTTGTGGGTTCGTTTTGCAGTAAAAGTATCTGCCAAATACTAACATGTAAACGTTAGCCACACTTTCTAAATACTTATATGCTTTTGTTGTTACTTTAACATGTCAGGACTATGTTAAATTAAAACCAGCCTTGTAAAGATGTAAAAAGAGTGAAACGTTATCCCATAATTTTATTCCACCTGTCATGTAATTGCTGCTTTATATTAACACTGTTCTCTGTGGCAGGAATTAGAGGGGTTTTCCTGCTCTCCGCCGGGTGCTACAGCCTCTCAGACTTCAGCCCAACTCAAATAGTGAACGCATGTGTCATAAACACACTGGCTTTGAAGTCAACATATCACCACAGCGGACGTCTGCCTCTCTGTTCTCCCAGTTGTAAACCTAGAAGTCTGTTTGTGGAACGCTGTCATTTAGTTAAACTTCAAAGCTTGTCAAGGAATAATGTGTTTCAATCTGATGTCTTGATAAAAGTGATGCAGACGCTTAGTAACCGATATGTCAGCCCATTCATATTAATGTTTTTGACATTACGTTGAGATTTATCATTTAGGAACCGGACCTGAGGAGCGTGGGGTACGTTAATCACTCCCACACAATAAATCTCGGGCCGTTTTTGCTGCAACACGCTTAAGCACTTGTTGACCGATGAGAATTTGTAGACAGGTGTTGTTTACAACCTTAGCATTTCATTACATTGAATAGATTTCTGCTCTTTTATACCCTTATGTATTCCTATATGTCAGATACACAGTCACAGCGTTTTTGACGCGTAAGCACCTTCAGAGACAATACCAGTAAACATGAGAAATGCTCTGCATCTAACCTTCCTGACTGCTGCCCACCAGATCGTTAAAAGATTTGTCTCTTCACTGACAAATGCTGCTCGAGTCGAGCTCAATCTGTGCTGATTAGATAGGAAAGCCCCCTCTGCTCGCGGCCCTCCATAATATTTCTTTTCCAAGCCTCCTCCCTTGCATTATTAAAGAGCCCTCCCTCAATTAGGATGGATGAGGCTGCTCTTGAGGGTATTTGTTCAGGTAAGATCACTGATTAGCATATCTGATGGATCTGCCGTCATATGCTGATTAAAACCTTCCTCTCTCCCCAGGGCGAGTTTAAAGAAATAGATGCTCAAATGAGGACCCCACTTACGCCGGCAAGACACCCCACATCGAACCGCATTACAATGACAGTTTCATTGTCCGCAGGTTTTTTTCGGAGCCGCGCCCCACCCCGAATGTCCTCCAGTTACTTTAAGCTCCCTTCAGAACACAAAACTGGCTTGTCATGCTGTTTATTGTTTGGGCATATTTAACATGATTAACCTTAACAGAATTTATTAAGAAATATTGCTGAAAGAATCTGTGTTAACCTAAAAAAAAAAGAAGCAAGTGTAGCTATGTAGTTGTCTACTTAAATGTGTATATAAAAATGTATCTGATATTAGGGATATAGGGATATTTCACTTAAAATATGAAATTCTTATCATTTACTCACCCTTCATTCCAATCCTGTATGTATTTTTGCTTCTGAGAAACATGGAAGTCTGAAGTACGTTAGTAACCAAAAACAGTGGCACCCATTTCATTGAGGGTGAATAAATGATGGGAAAATGTGCTTTTGGGTGAACTATCCTTTTACCAGCAAAGCATATTCTGGTGAAAATCTATAGATCCTAGTTGTCTCAAGGGCATGAAAACAGCGCCCCATTGAATATTCATACCTTTGACCCCTAGGTCCAGAGTCCAGTGTCACGGTCATAACTCATGTGCTGTCCACGTAATATGAGAGAGAGATAGAATAATGAGCTGTGCTGGGCAACCTAGCTACAGCCCAGATGGGACTTTGCTTGTACATGTCAAATACAATGGAGTGCATCCTGTGGAGACAAAATATTGAGGTTGTTTACATGAATACAAGGGCTTTGCTGTGTTTGGTTTTTAACGTTTTGGTTTACATTTAGCTTACACATTTTGTAATCCGCATGCACCTAAATTTATGCAATTAGCTATCGACGCATTTCCTGCACGGCTGGTCTACCTCAGCACTGCAGCAGTCGGGTAGACTTTGGGCCCCGCCCTGTTTGTCCAATGAGGTGGCCATCCAGTCCAGTTAATGCTGAGGTCATGCAAATGAAGCCCTGTCCAGTCAGAGGGGACCGATGGGAAAGGTGGAACCTCATGCTGGCTTACCAGCATCTGCTTCCAGCCATGTCGGCTTGGCAGAATCATCTGTATCGCTCTATTTTTGTCCTATTCTGCAGCCAGGCTGGGAAGTGCTGGGACGGGCTTATTGTAGTACACCTGGATTAGAGGGTAGCTTGTTATTGCTGCTTGTTGTTTTGGTTTGGTGAGGTGGTGTTTCAGTTGTTGACACTGGAGTCATATTCTAGAGTATTTAGACATCCGATAGTTAAATATCTGCAGTTGTTGTTGTTGTTTTCTCAGGTTCAGGTGGGCGAGTGGCAGAACTCTGAAGGTCTCTACATACTTTCCTTAGACTGTGAGTCTCATCAGAGGAAATACACTTATGTTAACATTGTTGGAAGACTAGTTGATGCTCTCCTTTTCTCCTTTCTTCCTCCTTTGCCAGTGTTCAGGTTTTTTTTTGCCTCCTGTGGATATTATTTGATGTGTGAGGTGATGTAGTCTGTCTTCCAGAGAATCTCATTGGACCTCTAACCACTTTCTGATAATAGAATTGGCTGCACCTTTGCAACAGATTTGGGGCTTGGTTCCTCCTGCACTTCATCTCACACTTTTTTCCGCCCTCTATTGTAATACTGGAGTTTGGCTTGGTGCCCAGTTTTCTCCATTGATGTCTTCCCACCTCCCTCCTCCCCACTGTCTTTCCATCTCTGTGAAGTCCACACACTCCGTTTCTGTGGCTGTGGAAAGGGAGGCAGCATGCCCATGGAATTTAAGTAATGCATTCCACTGTATGCCACACACACACTCTCTCTTTCTCTCTCTCTCTCTCTCTCTCTCTCTCTTTCTCTCTCTCACACACACACACACACACACACATTCGCTCTCTCTCTTTCTCTCACACATTCTCTCTCTCTCTTTCTCTCTCACACACACACACACACACACATACTCACTCTCTCTCTCTCTCTCTCTCTCTCTCTCTCTCTCTCTGTTTGGCGCATGGCACTGGGTGGGGTGTCCTACCACCCCTCATCCCCTGCTTGATTCTCCTGGCCTTTGGCAGATGCCTCCTGCTGACTCAGGACTCATTTCTATGTGCTACACTGCTAGTTTTGAAACGCTACTGCCTCCATTCTAGCCCATCACTCTGAACCCCACACAATATGATAGAAGTTGATAGAACTATCACCTCCTGTTTCTTTCATATTATTGTGTTGTTGATTTTCCATCCCTTCTCATTTAGCTTAGGCTGCACATAGTCGTATCCGCAAAGAGGTTATTTTGAGCAAATGCAGACATTTAATCTGGCGGTAGGGTGTCTTTCCGGGCGTCCATTTC
>JBAJNP010011012.1:0-15486 GCA_036877545.1 Yasuhikotakia modesta
GCCCTGTTTCCTTACACACGCCCTGTTTCCTTACACACGCCCTGTTTCCTTACACACGCCCTGTCATGAGGCACTGAGGCATGTAAACGTAGAGAAAACAAATATTATAACTGCTTTTAACTCTGTTTGGAGGCAAAAACAGCAGGACAGAAGAAATGAACAGGGGAAAGGACACATGCAGACGAGAACATCTCATCATATGGGCAGCACAGAGAGTGGAGAGATTTCCACTGTGCTTTGAAAGGCTGCCAGCATCTTTCCTCAGACCGGCAGCGAGCATTGATTGATCCCATCTGAACACGTAGTGTTGAGATGATGAACAGATGGACTGCGTTCATAACACCCGTGCCAAGAATCTCTCCGCGTTCACGTTGTTTCTGCAGGCACTGTGTGAGCGAGCCGTGTAAACACAATTCTCATCTCGTAATGTTTGTTTAAGGCCAGTGTAAGCTAAAGCAACTGTTGTTAAAAAGCCGTTACTACAGATGGTGTCATTTGATTGGCTGAGCAGAGTGTAGTGCGATTTTGTGAAAAGCGGGTGGTTTGAAAGTCTCTCCAGACTCTTGTTTGTAGTGTCACTTTAATGCCACACAGTCACATTCTCTGCACCAGTACACTGTACACTGCCCCAAACCCCCCCTCCACTGGGTAACAGGTACAAACTGCACCCTACTTAGTGTTTTATCTTTATAGTCCGCATAGTCAGTTGAATAATTGATGCTTTGACCTCTTCTAAAAAGTATGTAAACTAAAGGGAAAGTATATGAAGTAAATGGGCTTAATTTCTTAGACATAAATGACTAAACATAAATGAGCCTTCCTGTTAGCTCAACTGGTAGAGCATTGCGTTAACACTGCAAAGTTCGATCCCAGAGGAAGGCTAGTCCTGATAAACATGTGTACCTTGAATTTACTGTAAGTCGCTTTGGATAAAAGCGTCTGCCAAATGACAAAAAAAATTTAAAATGTAAATATAGCCTTTCAGAACAGTTTAAAATAAATCTTACTGTTTTAGTGCTGTTTCATCTCACAGCTCGGCTGATATACCACAGAGGCATTTTTAAAGTGTTTTGAATGTAGAAATGTAATCCAAAGATATGTCAGTCAAATAGTCTTTTGAAATGTTTTAAATTTCATGATTTATTTGTGTAAGCATCATTGTGTAAYATCAGTTTCAGACAAATCTTCAGACATGTGTTTCCTTCCTGTTAGCTCAATGTGTTTGACACAAATGTGTTTCCTTCCTGTTAGCTCAATGTGTTTGACACAAATGTGTTTCCTTCCTGTTAGCTTCCTGTTAGATGTCCAGCCTTCCTGTTAGCTCAACTGGTAGAGCATTGCGTTAACAATGCAAAGGTTGTGGGTTCGATCTCAGGGGAAGGCAAGTCCTGATAAAAAATGTGTGTACGTTGAATTCACTGTAAGTCGCTTTGGATAAAAGCATCTGCCAAATGAAAAAATGTAAATGTAAATTGGATTTTTTCATCTGTTATTTGCTTGCAGGTGGAATTAGAGTCAAGAACAGAATTAGTTGATCAATATTTCCTCAGTCATTCGTTTCGTCTGCCATCAATGACTTAATTTTTGCTTTATAGACTGAAATTTCCAGTTTAAAAAGTGAATCATAAATGCGAAATCTTTTTGGATAGTTTAAATTTCGGAAGGGTGTTGCAAGATGCAAGACTTCACTTTATAAATGAATGACAAAGATTTGATCTTGATGAAGTGTTGTGCAAAAAACAAAACAAGATTTATTCCAAACAAAACCAACCATTTATCAAGCCAATATTTTGGAAACATTTCAGTGCAGGACTAATTAAAACAGAATTTGAAGTAGTTATTATTATTGATTATATTACAGAAGCGTGAGTGTCTGTCCAGCTGGTGTGTATCAGTCTTCTCATTTCATTAGGAAAACTATCCGCGTCAGAGGAAACCTGTGCCACAGAAATATCCTCCCTTTGTTTGTGTTCATGTGTCTGAGAAGACGGATTGATCATACAATTTCCATACAATTTTCACAAAAGAACTCAGAACAGACAGAGAAAATATTTCTCATCCCTCAGTTCTCCACATATTGCAGTTCTCTTTGTCTTTTGTTCTCTATGCAGTTCTCTATGTTATGTGAGTTTTTTTATTGCTGTTGAAATATTGATACGATACAATATGTGAAATATAAAGTGGATAGGAAGGAAAGTGTGAAATGAAGCTGGAAGAGAGGCCAGCTTGCACTATTCCCATGTTTTATGACAAACACCTAATGAAAATCCCCACAGGTGTGATAACAGCTGCTGTTTAATTAAGGCATCATCAAATATTTAACACCGATGCGATGATGGAGAGGGTGACTGTACGCTGTCCACCGCTGTTTGGATGATTTTGCCTGGTTACATGAGAAGCGTTCTAAGCGTTCTAGAAGGGTTCGATTTCTGTCGTACTGTGCAGTTAGTCAGTGCCTTCACACCAGTGTTTCTGTGTAAAGGTGTCTCATAAAGGAGATTCTGACAGTCTTCTATCACACCTAAACGTCATGACAAATAAGGTCTGATGTATACAGTCTCAACTACAGTCTAAAGTCATTAAAATCAATGCATATATTCAAATGTCATTATATTTAATAAATAAATAGTGTCCATCCAGTGGGCGTGACCAGTTCAGTTCACATTTACGCTCATCAAATGAAAATCATTTTCTGAATTCTAGATTTTTTAGACAAGACACAAATAGGCAGTTCTGCAGAATTACACATTTCAGTTCAATACTAGCGAACTAAGTTTAGCATGTGTACATTTTCTGTGCTGCTGTTTCTTCGGCTTTTGCTTTGTTAAAAAGAGTCAGTATGTGTTTCTCTGATGCAGCGCTGTGCTTCATTCAACAGATCCACTCGGACGCAGATGCAGGTGACGGATCTATTAAATACACCATCTCTGGAGAGGGTGCTGGAACTATTTTCATCATTGATGAGGTCAGTGGTGATATTCATGCCACAGAGAGATTGGACCGCGAGCAGAAAACCTTCTACACTTTGCGAGCTCAAGCAAGAGACCGGCAGACTGATGCACCACTTGAGCCCGAGTCAGAGTTTGTCATCAAAGTCCAAGACATTAATGACAGTGAACCCAAGTTTCTAGAGGGCCCGTATATCGGAAGTGTGTCTGAACTGTCTCCTGTCGGTAAGACTTCTCAGCATTCACGTTTATAATACAGTATATACATTCACATAATGTTCAACAGGTGTGTTTAATTAAGATTGCTGCTAAACCTCGGGTCTACTGTTTTCTCAGCATCTGAGAGACGCACCAGAGAGAGAGAGAAAAATATGAGCGAGAGAGACTCGCTCTGGGATTCTGTATCTCTCAGTCAAGTTACACATTAAAGAAGTGTGCACTTCATGTTTTATACATCAGACAACAGCAGACTTAATGAAATAACAGTCCTGCTTAACCAAGCGTTTCTTGCTTGTTTTCAGCTTATATTTGGTGTGGTGTACAGAACAAGCAGTAATGCTTTTACTGTTAGCAGCTCTGCTGTGAGGTCACTGTGACCAAAGCATGAAGGAAATATGAGTGTGCAAACATTTGTAGGGACAGATAATATTTTTTAGTGCATTTAGTGAATTCTCCAGAGAGGATTCAGAAGTAATTATAAATAAAGTGTGTAATCACGGATGCAGCAGCTGTTAGCCAAGTCACACTTGTTTGTATTTTATTCATGTTGTTGAGAGTCAGTGTGTCAGTACAGCAACACAGAGCTGGTGGACTGCAGCTCCAAGCTCTCTTCATATCTCTCTCTCCCTGCCCCCCCTCCCCCTCTCTCTCTAAATGCATTAGCCTCAAATAACTAGCCAAGAAGTCAATCTTTTGTTTGTTTGCACTTCTATGAAAGAATGAAAGAAATCTTCAAATGGTAATCTAGTTTATGAGTGATGCGTTCTGCACCAGTCAGCGCACCAGTTTTATCTTTGGTGTTTCTGTGAGACTCGCATTTAGTTTTGAGTTTCTCTAGAAATCCAACAACAGCATGGTTTATTAAATGTACCATCAATCAGTATAAATATTTTGTACAGTTTACCTCATTGTTTTAATGATTGTGTGAATCTTTTAAACTAACTGTAGTTTATTTTGGTCAAGTTAACTGAATAATTGGGCCAAGTGTGTGTCTTCCTGTCAAAAGTAAAAGTTTAAATATTAACGGGCCTTTAACATGTTTAAGACTCTTTCAGTATATGGAAAAATGTGCACACACACACACACATGCATATTTTAACTTCAACAGAATTAGACTGTACACATCAAGTCCAGAGATCACAGCTTCACCAGTAACCATCATTTCCATAAAGCAAAGACTAAGATAAAGTTTATTCGTAAGTTTATTCGTTTTTGGTAAAATAAGCATTTATTATTTAAGCAATTAATTATCTTGCTTAGTGCAATATTATTATATTACAATTATATATTACCTACCAATTTCCTGCAGACCAATGGCTCCTCTTCCTCTCTTAAAGGTGCAGTGTGTCATTTCTGAGAAACTGTATTTGTTGTATATAACTGTATTTGCAAATATATTTATTGAAATATATTGCACATTTTCTGTTGTGTTTGTGTGTCCTACAATGAAGGGAGGGGTGTCGATTTCAAATATTAATTGTGTTTTTTCAGAAATCTCTTACTGCACTTTTAAAGGGACAAATGTCCCCAAATGAAAAATTCTGCCATTGTTATCTATTGTATGAAGATGGTCAGTGACATTGTGAGCAGTGTTAATGACATGCCTCAGACTGATGTGAAATGAACACCTTTTCTCCTCAGGTACTTCAGTTATGAAGGTTATGGCATCTGACGCAGATGACCCGACCTACGGAAGCAGCGCCCGGATTGTTTACAACGTTCTGGAAGGGGAACGATTCTTTACTGTTGACCGACAGACCGGTGAAAAACTGCATGACTTCTTACATCATTTTCTGTTGAAAAAGCTTTAATGTTTATGCCCCTTGTGTGTCATAAGACATGACTTTCAAATATTTCACATTTAAAGGCATTATGTAGTGGTGTTTGCTAAAGCATTTAAATTACTTTTCAGTGCAAGATGACTTTGGGGTGGGCTTTCACTTTTTGCCATGTGTTTCATGTGATTGTGAAGTGTTATGATCCTTTCTACTGTAACATTGTGTAAATAATCTGACAGGAAAGTTTTTGGCAAGATTTTTTGGCTTTGTCCGTGGTCTCTTCTTGGGTGGTGTGAAGTTACACTGTCCCCCTCACTGATCTGAGAACAGCGCTGTTCTACCCAGAAAGTCTACCCAGAATCTACCCAGAAAGTCAGAGGGCTTTTAATGGGCTAAACTTCAGATAGCACCTATAATGAATCTGACCACAGGTCAGGAGCTTTATAGGCTTGGAGAGTAAAAGTGAATTGCGTGTTCTTCTGAGAAAGAAGCAGTCATATCTTTAGCATGGAGCTCTGTACACAGATGTGCTGCGGAACACACACATTGCCCGCGGCTACCAGGAGAGTGTTTCTACAGCATGAGCAGAGAGCAGAAGAAAGACAGCCTGAAACAAAACAACCAGGCAAACGTTTGTTTGTTGCACACCCTCAAGAGAAATCCCACCTGTGTGTGTTTTTCCCAAGTAGATGTTTGAGTGCACATAATGTCTGTCTGAAACATAAAAACATGCCCAGATCAAATTTTATTCCACAAATGTACATGAAAATAAAAGTTTCTGCTTATAGATAAGAGAAGGTTTTTGGGCATATAAGGAAATAACCAAAACAAGTGAAAATGTTTAGTTTTCACTTGTTAATTAATTTTTCCTGCTTAATAAGGCACTAGTAGTGTCAGGAAGAAGGTGTGTGTGGCTCCTGAACAAACTGAGGGAAACGTGGTGATGCAAGGGTCATTTTGTGTTGACAACTGGTGCTGTTTACACCAGATCTAGAAGTGATCTTCAAAACGGATTCACTTCGGGATGTGTTAACAGCAAGTGATGGGGGTTGTCATGGTGATGTGTTGTCATCACACGTTTAGGTTGGTGGGAACATATTGGATCATACTGAATATTCTGTGTGAAGTGGGGCTACAAAAGGTCTACAGATCCGAAACTCAAGATATTTGGGATGCCCTGCGTTGGAGATGCTGAAGACCATAATTATTCTTTGTTGCCATGGTGTTAGTTAGACACAAACTGACAGTCCTGCTGTTTAGATTCTCTTTGCTGCTCTGTCCTGACCAGTTTAATGTAAAATGTTACTCTGTTAAATATCTTGTTCACACCCTCACACTGCTGTACAGTAACACACTCTCTCTCTCTCTCAAGGAGTTATCCGGACAGCCGTGGCAGATCTTGATCGTGAAACACAAGACCGCTATGAGCTGGTTGTCAAGGCAACAGATATGGCAGGCCAAATGGGTGGTCTCTCTGGCTCTACCACGGTGACCATAGTGATTACAGATGTGAATGACAGCCCTCCACGCTTCCCTCAAAGTGAGTGTCTCTCATGTAGACCTCCAACGCTCAGAACGTCTTTACAGCTGCTTTAAAATGGTTATTTTGAGTTAGTAATTACTCAACTTGTGGGTGTCATGAAGGTGTCTGTACATGTAGAACTGCAGTCAGGTGAAGATAAACACTCCAGTTTGTCTCAGATGATCTGCTAATTCAGAGGCAATATAAAGGAATTTCTTGCAGAATAGGGACGACTACAGTGAGTGTAAATTTCAGCTGGTAAAATCTGTGCATTGATGTTTTGTGTAGCAGGAACAGAAGCTCACATGCAGGGAAGTCATTCAAACGTCAGAGCGGATCTCTGCTGAGAGAGGATGCAGTGTCTGTGGCAAACAGAACTGTGTGTTTGCAGACGCTGTATTAAGAGAAATGAAACGCATTCTGCTCTCTGTTGTTTTATTCTTTTTCCTTCCTTACATGAGGAGAGAGAAAGACAGGCCTTAGTTTTATTACAGCGGAGAGATAGACTGTAAATCAGACCTCTATCAGCATGACTCCCTTTTTTTTTTCCTCCTTTCATTCCCTTGAAAAACCTCATTTGTGACAGTTTTACTCTAGCATCTAATTCATTAGGCTTGTGTTGTGGGCCAGAATGAAATCCGTACAGTCTTTTATGACACATGCTGCACTCAGACATATTATGTATGACCCGATGTGGCTGTTGTACAAGCCTGGATTCTTATAAGAACATGGAAATTGTGTTGTAATGTAAGCTGTAATTGTGTTGACTAATGAGTACAGTTCTTGTAAATGTTGTCTGTTAGTGCAACGTTTATGAGTATTTAACAAATTAACAAAATGAATGTGAAAAAAACATTTGTCCATTTTGAATGTGAAAAAACAAAAGACCTGATGTCTTTTTATCTTGTCATATCATGACTCGAGTGATCATCAAATGCCTTGATTATTTTTGATTGATGCATATGAAAACATCAGGAATGCAGTTGTTGGATTTACATTATGTGTGTCCAACATCCTTTCATGCAGGAAGTAGATGAGAGTGACCTTCTCTTTCTGTCGATCAGAGATGTACCAGTTCTCTGTGTCAGAGGGGGCGACTGTGGGGACGCCGGTCGGCCGGGTGTTCGCCACAGATGCAGACATGGGCGAGAACACAGACATGAGTTATCTGATCAAAGATGAGGAGGGGGAAGAACTCTTTCAAGTCTCCACAGATGGAGACACACAAGAGGCTGTGATTACCATCAAAAAGGTAGACGGGCAACGTCCTGCTAGGGGTGTTGCATATACTAGCAGAAATAATAAAACTAATCAAACATTCAAATGTATTCATGTGTTTATTCACTATTCATAAGTTGAGTAGTTCAGTTGGCGTGTCTGACGTTGTTTTGCAGCCTCTGGACTTCGAGATCAAGCGCACACATAACGTAGTGGTGGAGGCCATAAATAAACATGTGGACCCCCGTTTTGTGGACCTCGGAACCTTCCGGGACCAGACCATTGTGAGGGTCAGTGTTTCTGATGTGGACGAGCCCCCCATCTTCTCCCCATCCACTGGAACCATCATGGAAGTTCAGGAGGACGCGCAGCTTGGAGCTCTGGTGGGAATTGTGACAGCCAGAGATCCTGATATGGATAATGTTCCCATCAGGTGTGACCCATCACTTCACCAAACCACACAACATAAGCATAAAGCAAAACGGAGACACCGCTGGAGGGTGTTTTTGGAGCTTGTCAGAGATTTCTCATTTTACAGGCAAGATTAAAATCAGCCTAATTAAAACATTAATCTATCATTTCTACATCTGGCAGTAAATGTTTTCCCAAAGAAATGAAGGATTTGTAGTTAGCAGTGATGGATGTTGTCCTCCACACTCCACTTGGGCGTCACCTTCAGGACTGGCTGTGGTTTGTATAGGCAACGCCCACTTTTCACCATCCAATCCTGGGGGGCAAAATCAGTTTTTTCCAGGTAAATTGCATAATGGAAGTTTAATGTATTCTGAATGTGGTTTCATGTTGACCTGAAGGCCAGGTTTGTGATTGGTTGATGGGGATGTTATTCCAGGAAGCTGTCAGGCTTGTATAAATAACCCCCAAACAAAACATTGCAGATCTAAAGCTTTAGTCTGAAAGATTTGGATGTAATGTGCAAAGACATCTATAGAAAAATGGGCACAGACGCCGCAGCTACAGATCCTGCTGCAGGTTTGCATTTGAATACATTCTAAACTTTTGGCAACGGTGGAGCTGTGTCAGCTTTTCATCATATTACACCACCTCACTGACGGAGAACCTCCACCAGATACAGTGAAACAAAACTGTTTGTGTGTTTAGTGCCTGCCAACAATCCACATCCCCTAAAATCAACGTTCACTGTTAAACAGGCCTGTTATTGAAGCTATATGCTCATGGAAGTGTGACCGAGTGAAGCTCCTGGAATGTGCTGGCAGGAATCTTTTTCCAATACACCACAGACACAAACAATTATCAATCCATCCCTCTGGAGCACACACACACACACACACACACACAGTGCAGTGAGGCATTAGAAAGCACACTTGCATGATCACACAAACTTTCATCTGCTGCAAGATCTTGCCTCAGATCAGCTGATGGAGAGTTTACTGTCAGAAAACAGAAAATGTTTTCTGTCACCTATGACTTGAGCCCTGAAAAAGAGATACTTGTAGTAATTTTGGGTTATTTCTGTATTTTGTCTGAGAATCAGATGATGTATCTTGTTAAGGACACCAGAGATGTTATTTTTAAATGAACGAGGGTAGTTTTCAAAATCTTCTTCTCCGAATGTGTCTCAGCCTGTTGGCAAACTCTAATAAACACAAGATAAAAGATGACATCAGTAAAACTCACACCTGAATCAGTAAAAATCACTGACAAGTGCGTCATGTTCAGTATTGTGGAGAAAAACTGAAGGAAATATTTGTTTTTTCACATTTCTATTCAGTGAAGTGTTTGTTGTCTAATGTCTTTTGCTCTCTGTTCCAGGTTCTCTATAGATGGAAGCTCAGACCGGGAGCAGATCTTCAGCATTGATCCGGTTACAGGTGCCATCACTCTGGGAAAGATTCTGGATCGGGAAACGGCCGGCTGGCACAACATCACAGTTACAGCTGTAGAAGCAGGTATGGCCTTGTGTACCTGTGAGCATCCCACTGTTACAGTCCCATTTTCACTGGCTATACTGTCACATCAAATGTTGTATTTCATCTTGACAGCAGAGGGTCTGGATTCGCTGCATGTGTTAATTGCAGGAGCTTTACGTGAGGGATGAGGGTAAATCTGCATTATTAGATCTCTGTGTATCATAAGAGGATACGGAGATGAACAGGAGACAATGCGATGGCGCATAGACCAATGGTGAACGCACAATGTTTGAGTTAAAGTGAACTTGAGGAAATGATTTTTTTATAATAAGAAGTTATATTATAAAAAATAATAAGAAGTTATCAGGTTTCTTCTTCTCACTGAATCCAGGCAGATGCTAACTGCAGTTTTTACTCAGAACGAGCTGTCACACGCTGTATCAGCAGAGGAGAGTGACACATCATTTCTGCTTGTTTGATGGGGGGATATCAGATGACATGATATCAGACTGCAGACAGAATTCTCTCACCCCCCCCTTTTTTCAGATCATAAATAAAAGCAGCATATCTTGCCCCTATGGTAAAGAGATACTACAGTACCAGCAGTTTTCTGCCTTTATCTAGACAGGAAGGACATTTGGTGTGGAGAGTCAAACTGGAATTACCTGAACTCTCTCTGAACTGGTAACATTTTTAAGGCCACTGCGCTACAATTTGCCCGCTTCCATTTATGACAAATATAAAACCTGAGGGCTTCATTTGTAACAAAGAATGACTTTTTTACAAAGGTGACAGTTACTAATGTTTTTATCTTTAGAGAAAACAGTCTGAGAAATTCAGCTCAGACTGTGTCTGATTGATGCTCTCTGGTGGTGTCAGGTATGTTTGAAGCTCATTGGGCAGTTAGTGCAAGAAAAGCAGATAAAGCGAGAAGAGTTGTGCCGTGTGGTTTAAACTGATACGATTAATTTAATGTTTAGTAGATGATGTTGTAGGATCTGTACAAAGATGTTATTATTCCCTGATTATTTACAAAATGACCAAGACTTTGACTAAACATCTAACCAGACAAAAAGAGCAAAATATAGCCATTACTGTTTGCATGATTGTCAACTCAAGATGTATTTGTTAATGTTTTAAAACCACTTTTAATGTGTTGTTTTAATCTTAATATTATTTTACAGCGACTGGTAATATTTTGTGAAGAACATCTTTTGGGCCTGTAACAGTAACACTGTATCTCACAGTATCTCTGTTGTGTGTTTATATCTCACAATATCTCAGTATCTTTGTTGTGTGTTTATATCTCACAGTATCTCAGTATCTCTGTTGTGTGTTTATATCTCACAGTATCTCAGTATCTTTGTTGTGTGTTTATATCTCACAGTATCTCAGTATCTCTGTTAGCTTATCATTTTTTGTTCCTATATCTGCCAAAAATAAACAATTCTAATTACATTTAGCAGGAACAAAAATTTGCCTCTATTTTCTTAAGCTAAATATCATTGATTTAATTGTTATGGGAGTGAAAAATGAACCACAAACTTCTTGAGCAGATTCTGCAGGTATTTTATAATTTATTTTAAATGTTTTAATGAATCACACTGGAGAAAATGAATGAGAGCTTTTGCAGTGTAATATTGAAGATAATTATCTGTGTTTATATCATTAGACTAAGCCGGACCACTATAAACTTTTCACTACAAGTTGTGTTGGAATTACACAAGCATAATATCACTAGTGCTGCACTAGTGAGTTGAGATCCAGTTGTGTGCTAACACATTAGATCTGTTTTCCCAGCAGCAGCAGTTCCAGACTGTGGGAAATCACCACAAATGTGCCGCGCTCTGATATAAGTGACATAAGCTCATAGAAAAATGTTTATAATTGTACATGCTGACAGATTCAAGTTCAGATTTATATTGTAAATAATTGTGGTGTGGCTATTAAATAACAATTTCTTGTAAATGAAATTGATCTTGTAAATGATGTTAATAGTTTGTTTTGTTCTCACAGATAATCAGTCTATGTCCTCTCAGAGTGATGTCAGCATCCGGATACTGGACGTAAACGACAATCCACCTGAGCTGGCCACTCCGTTTGAGGCATCTATCTGCGAGGATGCCAAACCTGGCCAGGTGAGAGAAACTCCAACAATCAAATTAAAATCACCTTCTCAGAAAATGTCATCAGTGTTCTGTGTGTGTTGTTGATTGCTGTTCATTTCCACAATGCATCAGATGATCTGCAGTCAGACACTGACTAACTTGTTTCCAGCTGCTTCCTGTGGTAATAGGAGACAAGGAGGGACAAAAGAGTCGCGTTCAAGGAAAGCATTTGTAATGTGACGGCAGGCCAATCACACAGCTCCTCTCAGACAGCTGGGCTTTCCATTCAAATATGTATCAATTGTTGTTTACTGGGATAAAGCAGTGAGAATCTAACTGCATTGTGGGAATGCTGCAGTCAGCACAGCCTGTTTGATTCACTTTGACTGTGGTTTACCTAACAAATGTCATGAAAATAGTTTTTAGTCCAGCTGATGGTGTTTTTAGAGCAGCCTCACAGAGAACTTCTGTCTGGTTTCCTCAGTATTATTCATCATCAACTTTATCATCAAACATATTTTACTGACAGTTTGGATGCGTAGTGTTTGTTTTAAAGGTGTGTTAATGTGGTCTATGCAAAACTGTGTAGCACTAGTCTGAACGGAAGTGTGTCATAAAAGACTCCAAGCACCATGTGAAATTTCAGTGGACCAGCTCAAATCTTGTGCTAAGATTTGCTAAATAAAATATATAGAGCTGTCTAGCAGAAACACAAAGCGATATGGGTCTGACATTTCCCACAACTCAACAATCAGCAGGTGTTCAGTGTCCAGTGAGGAACAGTGTGTGCAGCATCAGGTGAAGATCTGACTGTCTGAAGAGAATGAAGAGTGGAAATGCAGGTTTGTAACCTGTGCTCCTGTGATGACTTTACATAAAGGAGTTCTCTTATGGAAGCAACGCTCTTCGGACGCCTCCACTGCAGCTGTAGCGCTTCTGTAATAGCATGTTTGTGTGATTTGTAGCACATCACTCCTGGGTTCCCCATGGAGTAAATTGGCTTAGCTGAACCAGAGACTGTCACTGAGGTGAAGACATATGTAGCCATGCTTGCTGGTGATTGGTTAAAAGCAGCCCTGTGGAGGAACCTGCAGTGATATACATTCATATATCATACATCTCCCAACCTTCTGCCATGGAAACCCTCTTTCATATTTATTACTTGTGCTTATATATTCGCCGTCATTATTTATGAATAATTCACTATTATCATAGATGGACAGCTGGGTTTCTCATTCAAAAATATTTGTTAACATCATCATCAACATATCATGTTGGGTAACCATAGCAACAGTAGGTTGCTTGGGCAGTCCTTCTACAAATACACCACGGAAAGAATGTAGTTAATTTAGTGCAATAAATATTAAAATCCTAAAAATATTAAATATCCTTAAGCCATTGGAAAGAAGGAAGAATTTGTAATCCTCACACACATTTAAAATTCTAATAAAGTATTTAAAGAATAAAAGTTCATTCTGGAGGTCCCATCCAGCTCCAGTGTGTGAGGAAGATTTTGGGAGGTCTTTCCAAGACTCATGCAGCTTAAGGGGTCATGAGGGGCTGCTGGGTGGGAATTTAATCCGACGACTTTGCCTGCGGGAGCCGTGTTTGCCACTCAAAAACCTGCCACACATCTTCCTTTCTCACACGCGCACACACACACGTTTTCCCCTCAGAAGTCTCTTTCTTCTCTGTTTAACCCTCCTACCTGCTCCATTACTTCTGTCCAGAATTGGAGACACATGACCCTAGTCGTTTTTGCCGCTGCTGTTAGCATTTCTTATGAGAATAGCATTCTGTGTATTCATTTACAGTTCTCCTGTTTGATAGTCGCTTTTCTTATCAACCCTTGTTTTCACGATTTCATCAGACAAAAGTGTCACAGTATAGAGTATTTTAAAGAAATTTTAAGAAATGGTTCCGTTTTTCCTGTCAATTCAGTAGCAGTTTTTCCTGTATCAACATTTTGAAAAGATTGATCATTCATTTGGTTCTAGTATGCAAGATTTTTGGCTGATGTTTGGGGTTTTGTCACTTGTAACATTATTGTTGTTGTAGGATGAATGTTTGTATTTTTTCAAAGTTCTGGGTTTGTCTGGTTCCGCCCAGTTTAGGTGGTCTAGATTTTAGTCTTGGTCTAGATCCTGGACTCTATGCTTTGGATGCATACAAAACTGTGTTAAGACACTGCAAGAGAGACAAAAGTAAGATGACAGAAAGAGTAAAGAGGCCATCACCTCCATAAGATGGATCCTCTGATAAGAGAAGTCCTCTGATGAGGGTGTAATGAGAAAAGAGCAACAGGAAAACATGGTTATTGGGTTTCTCTGAAGTGCCGGCCACCTGCGCTCCTGTTTCTCAGAACCAGATCTCATTGTGAAAGCATGTCACTGGAGTCACATGCTGAATTGAGTCCTGTTCAGTATGTGTGATATTAACAATGTTTCTTAACTTATCAAATGATGTAGTTTCTTGTTCTGACATCTGTGTCCTCAGCTCATTCACACGATCAGCGTTGTTGACAGAGATGAACCGCAGTCCGGACATCGCTTCTATTTCACACTGGCACCTGAGGCTAACAACCGACATTTTACCCTGTGGGACATCAGAGGTGAGAGATTTGCTCTTCATTAATACCATTGTATCATTGTATTAACCATTGCCTGTTTATGTGTTCATGAAATCAAGATTGCACTCAAGCCCCTCAAAGCATCAATTTTTATTTTGAATATTTTATTCCGCATGAAAGTTTGTGTAATTTAGACAGAGTGAAAACAGTTGTAGTTGGCAGTTGTGTTCAAGCAATGCTTTCCTTTGGTCACTGATCATCTTGTGCTGCTCTGTCCAGTGTCAGGTGAGAGACAGCTCAGCTCTGTTTATTGACTCTGCAGGACAGAGTTACAGAGCTCTTCTGACGAATAATCAGATCCTCTGAGATGTTTTCATCCTCCGGTGTTTCTCAACAGAAAGTGTGATTGTCTGTGACCCACGTAGGGTGTCAGAAGATTTGGAGAAAGCACCAGTACGAGTAGAAAAACACTTTATAGAGTGAGTCGGACTTGACAAATGTTATTTTTCATGAGCGCTCCTGAGAGGTGGCGTGTGTTGTCACTTATGACACCTTCTGTCCTGACAGCTGGTGTTTGTGTGAGGATTGGAAGAAAGGGCTGTTTAATATTTCTGCCCCTTCCATTCGGAGGGATTTTTGTTGTGTGTTGTGAATTCTTTTATAAAGTTTCTGTTCTGATTTTTTGGTAAATGTTTCATGAAAACCACATTGTGAAATGCGGTGGATCTATTGGCTGTTTAACACAGGACATCTCTCAAATCTTCTCTTAGGGTCATAAAAAATAGTTATATATAAATACAAATTTATCACTAACATTGACATTAAATGCATATAATGAGGCATGTTTTGCACAGATATCTATCTGACAGATGATGTGAATTCATGGCTTTGGATGTTGGCGTTTCTCTGACATGGTCCTGCAGGCTGAGTTTCTGTGGCTCATGAGTCTGTGAAAACTAATGTGACAGGATGGGAATGTCAACTGAGCATGTGAGGGGCCACAAACACATACCTGCACCCCTGCACATGCTCTCAACCCTGCGCATACCTTCCTTCTGCTCTGATTCAGCTCATGTGGACAGACACAGTCACACACAAAACTGTTGGGTTGTTTCATGCCGCTGTCCTTGACAATACATCACATTTATCTCTTGCTGTGTGCTGGAATGGTAATGGAGACAGCGAGAGAGAGTAAGATACAGATGCTAAAGATGTTGTTGTCTATATGTTTGAGA
>JBAJNP010011013.1:0-15479 GCA_036877545.1 Yasuhikotakia modesta
ACACACACTACTTTTTTGGAGTTGCAATTTATTAGGAGTTGGCTGACATTAGTAGTTTCAACGTTACTTTAGTTAATAGAATGCCTTATGTAAATTATTGAAATAGTGACTTTAAAAAGTAATTTTGCTACTATACAGAATATTTTTTGTATTGAAGTGAATAAATATTAATCTTTTAATGGTGCTTTTATCCAATTTAGCTATTAAGCTGTTTGACTAAAGACTGTGTCTTGAGACCCTGCCTTGTCTCGCAACATTTTTAGATTAAATATCTCAGAAAGACTGACAGATATGAAGCTTTTTGCATTTGCTATATCTTGCTAATCACAGCACATGATATCTGTAGTGTAAGAGCATGTTTATGTTCTGCCTTGTTTAAAACTGCCTGGTCATCACGTCCTGTAAGTGAACCATAAATCAGTGTGACACACGTCAAAGAAAGACAGAAAGCTGTAAGAAACAGAAGTTTACTGTAGAACTGTTAGCAGTGTGTGTGGAATGAGCATCGCTGCATCAACCGTCTCGCAATGAGCTTTTGTACTGAATGTCATTTGCTAAACAAACATCTGCATATAAACTTAGTCTTTCTGCTGGTTTGACAAATAAACAAAATCTTAGAAAATATGGTTAAATTGATGTCAACTACATGGGATATATAAGTTGTTTTTGTCTAATTGATTGTGTCTGTGTAGAATTTCAGCTTTAGTGTTGAGGAATAATGTATTTAAATCTTTTGAAATACTTAATGCTTCTGACCATAAAAATAAGTCTTTAAGGCTTTAATTTACCCCTTTATTTGTTATGGTTTGTCTCATGATTCATATAAGAGACTGTGTTATGTATATGTTCTGTTTTAAAAACATTCGTTTCTTAACTCATTTCCTTCCTCTTTGGCCTCTTCCTCATTCTAGAGCTTCACCCTGACTGAGAAACGAGCGCAATCTGTCTGTCTGCACCAATACAGTAACACATCGCAGCTTATCAGTTTCCTGGTTTATCATGTCTTTTGCTTGCAGTGTGTACAGAGACTCTTTAGAACTAATTCAGTTTGACCATCGTGGTTAATAAAGTGTGTAATGTTCACAAATGTCATAGAAGACAAAAATCTAAAACCCTTCATGTATCGGATCTCAGATCAACATGTGGCAGAGATGTTTCTGTGGCGAGTGCATGATTGCATGCGTGCGTTACATTTTATTTTACCCAGAATCCTAATGGACCGTGGATTGCTGGCTTGCTCTGTGCCGTCTGGGTCTAATTATCTAATAAATGTGTGTGCAAGCTATTTTACCATGAAATTTGGATGAATACGGGTCAGGTCTGCAGTTGTCAGAACACAAGTTTGTGTTTAGTGGTCCAGTATTATGCGACACAAAAGTTGTGCCTTTTTTCCCCAAAGTCAGCGTGGGAATATGTCAGTCTTAGTCTTACCAAGCTCAATAAGAATTGATAAAAGATCAGAAAAAGATTAAGGACAAATTTTAATGTGGTGCTGCTCAACAACATGTGGCCCCCTGGGTCATTTTTGGGGGCCTGTGTGATGATGTCATTGTTGTGGCAGCTGTGATGATCACAAACATGTTTTACCATGTTAATAAAGAGCAGGGGAGAGAGGAACGATCGCTTGTATCATGCAACAGTAATATCTGCATGTCATCTGGTGTACATTATTTTATTTACAATGTTTAGAAATCGAGAATCACGCAAGTAAAGCTTTTTTCCCAGAAAGATATGATGGACAAACGTTGTCTAATTTATGATGGTTTAAAGTCTATGAGGGTGAAACTTCACTAGCTCAAATATTTAATGTCTAAGCTGTACATTGTGTACAGTATAAGAATTCTTCTTATATATGACCTGTATGGAATGTATAGATTGTATACAGTATAGATTGTACATTTTGCTAAATATATACAGTATATAATGTCTGGAATGCAGCACTCACACAGGTCAGTTTATTTTATTAAATGATCAGAATTTGCCAAAGGTTTTTACCCAAAAAAACCTGTGTGCTTGTGTTTCATAGAGATAAAAACACAGTGTCATGTCGCTGACAGTGAAGCTCTGTAGGTCAGTTTTAGAACTTCCTGGTTGTAGAAGACAATGAAAACATTGCAGATAACAGATTCAAAGATTGCGGAGACGAGCGACGCATCTGTGAAGTTGTTGCTTTGGGTGTCACAATGTTGTGCGCATGCAGCGCTTATCCAGACTCATAATAAATCTGATTTTTATTACATTGCTATGACAACCGCAGCCAAACAAACACCTGAAACGATAACTTCTCATTCTAAGAGCAAACTGTATTAAGTGTCCCCATGGGCCGCATCGTCTCCAATCTTTTGCACGAGGTATTGACCCCTAATGATGCGCGTTACGCTGCGCTGGCTGCGAGCTGCTGCGCTGCTGCGCTGGAGGTTTGCTCTTTAGGGAACCAAGCTACTTTCCAAGCCCACAGAAAGAGAAAAGTGAAACTGTGTCTCTGCCACTCACACTCATGCATATTTCAAAACAGACGCTGCCTGAGAGAGAGAGAGAATTACACTCCTCCCTCTCTCTCTTGTGTTGCCAGGATACAGCTGAGTCACATACGCTCACACGCACGACACACGTTTACATGCGAACCGGGTTCAGAGTTAATGTAGGTAAATCCTCAAATTATATACGTTTGATGTGCAGGGGATTCCCCTGAAGTTACTGTTTTAAATATTATTATGACGTTAAACGTGAATCTAGTGAACAGATTTAGCAAACAGAACCAAACTAAACCATGAACCTTGATATGAACCGAATCGTGGAATTGGTACATCATTACAAGATCTCCTAGCATTTTTCAGGAAAACGTCCTAATAATGTCTGATATTTATGAATCTGTGTATCAAGCTGGGGTTCATGGGATGTCATGTTTTAACCTAAAAACACTTCAGCATCAATGGCCATCTCTCTCTCTCTTTTTCTCTCTCTCTTTTCTCTCTGTCTCTAGGTGTTGTCATGGTGATGGTGATGCAGACAGCCGGGAACAGCCTGCCTGTCATCTCAGATCTGTCAGTGTATGTTTGTGGAGAAGACTGTGCTCATTTCACAGAGAAAATTATGTAATGTTCTCTTGAAAAACAGAGAAAGAGAGACAGAGAGTCCATTTACAGCCCTTTCTGACTCTCTCGCTCACATATAAGTGTCCGCTATAGAGCTTATGTTGTCTGCTGCGGCACACGGAGAGGAAATCTGTTGTTCTGTTTAATTGTGTCAATCAGAAATTGATGATTGTTCGGTGTAATAATAGCAGTAATTGCCCTGCTAACTAAAACAACTTAAACCAGTCTAATGGTTAGCTATTTTGTCAGCTTGGCTGGTCTGGTTATACTAGTCAGCTTTGCTGTTTGGCATTTTGGTGGGTTTAAAAAACAGCTAGACCTGCTAGAGGCCAGCCTGGCCTGGTTTGAAGACCGGCTAGATGAGTTTAAACCAGCTAAGACCTGGTTAAAGCTGCTTTCCACCTTTAAAATGACTTGTAAATACTTCTGATATCAATGCCCATACAAGTACATTATAAATATAAAGTTCCTCTTTTTAAGGCATGTTTTCACTGTTCTCTCATTTTTTGTAACTTATCTGTGAGTTTCTGTTGTTTTATTTACTGTAAACTTTACATTCACTTTTTTTCTTACTTGTCTTGGTGTCTCACTTTCGCTCGCTCTCTCTCTCTCACTCTCTCTCTCTCATTCTCTCTCTTTCTCCCCCTCTCTCTAAAATGTTCAGTTTGGGATGGGCAGTAGTAATCAGAGCCCCTGTGACGTGTGTGTGTGTGCAGGAGGGGTTGTGCTATTGGATAACACTGTCTAAAAATACTTTGCTAATCTGAAAACATGAGTCTAAAAATACACTCTCGCTAGCTTACACTCTCACCAATGCAATGAGGGCGGGTCTTCCGAAGGAGAGAGAGAGTGAGAGAGAGTCAGGGTGGGCAGAAAGTGAAGAGAGTTAGTTTAGTTAGAAAGATTTTGGAAAATTGTATACAGTGTTTGTATAGTGTAACACGTTTTTGATTTGAGTATTTAATTAAGTAGCTTAAAAACAGCAACTGGAAGTATTAATATTGTAATATTGAGTATTGAGTAATATTGTTAAAATCTTGCCATGTTTCATATTGACTAAACCTGAGTGAAATACTTTGAAATATACTACTATTTAAATGTACTAGTGTACTATTACATACTTTTTACAGTCTCTAAGTTTTTGATAGCTTTAATAGTTTCTTGATTAGTTACAGTCAACCCCTTAGCCTCATAAATCTAATGCTGTCTCACAAAGACAGAGGTGGGATGTGGTAAAATATGTTTGTGTCTGTATGGCTCATTCTCGTATCCCTGTTACAGGCCTGTGTGTTGAGTAATTGTAATGTCACAGTGTTTGCTGTGGGTTCACAGGGTTGGTCTGTCTCAATACGGGTTGGTTGAGAGCCGTTCTGTGAATATGAGGGAAGGGAATGTCTTTTTACGTAAATTTTAGCATCCTGTAGTTCTTCACTGAGCTCAGAATTAGCATGTATGTGTGACAGACAATGATTATATGAAACAGAGTGAGGCATTACACTGTTTCTTGTATTAAATAGCTTTAGACTGCTAGTCTAAACAACTGCTAATATATTTGTTCATGGTTAGAGCACGATGTAGCAAGCATTCATATGTTTGTTTGTTTGTTTGTTTGTTTGTTTAAGGTGAGGGGTCTGTTTCTGTCCCAAAGAACTAAACAAACAGGATGATCAACCAGTCATCCAACAACCAGTTAAGCTTTTTGTGGGGTCAACTAGTTGTCTAGAGTGTTTTAAGCTTTGGTGGTTTAAGGATGTCATTTGCTGTTTTTAATTCTTAATTATTGTGCCATGAACACTGTTGTGCTTTAACTGACATAAGACCAAATATAGGTGTTAAGGCATCTTTTAAAGATGTTTAGTTTCCCAAATTTCTTCTCATGGGGACATCAGTGCCCTTTCTATTAGTGTAATGGGCTGGTAAGTGCACTTAGACTGTCTCCATTAATTACTATGACACCGGTGAACCCAGAGCAGGAAGTTGAACTGCGAGACAGGAAGTGGCTCCAGTGAAAACAAACCTCTGTGTGCAGCTTGTATTGCTCTTGAACTGTGGTCAGGCGTTTGCGCTTAAGTGCCGTTTTGTTTGTGTGAGCGCTGAATGTGTTCTAACATTTAAACCGGCCAAATGTGTGATGTGGATGGCAAGGTTAGCCAGAAAGCTAATGGGGCAAGAGAAATGGCAGACAGTTTAACATCAAAACAGTCTACATCTCTCAGAAAGAAATCTGTGCTTTTACTTGTGGCTTCTTCACACACACACACACACACACACACGCACGCACACACACACACACACACACACTTAATTATTCTTAATTCTCGGTGTGAAATTTATTACATTTGTAAATCTGCTTTCTCGTCTCTTCTGAGGACAGTGGCTTGTTACGACACTTTATGTGTTATCTCACCACTAGTGGAAATTAAAGCATTAATCTACAGCAGGGCATGTGTTACAGTGATTTTACTGTAATTAAGGGGTCTTGTTAGGTATGTATTACTGTATTGTTTGACCTCCTGGGGCCTTCGCTGTAATGAAGTGATGGCAATAGGAGTGTAATATAAGACAAAAATTATGGTATAATAAGACGAATACATTTTTTAATAATTAAGTGCATAAAATATTAATAACCACTGTACACAAGCCTTTAGGGTAATACAGTTTATTAGTCAAGCTCTTATGACGACAGACTTTGACGACAGACATGATATGGCTCGTCCAATAAGGTGTCAGATTCAGAACTATTTATTTTCTACTTTCCACCACGTAGCCAAGCAGTTTGTTGAAGGAGGTCTGTTTTAGTATTTACTCAGTTTGCGTTTATAAGTTATCCCAGTGCTTTCTGTGGTAGATGTTTTATAATTTGAGAATTCTCACAGGTGAATGACAAAACATAAAAACTTAGACAAAGAATATTTACTCAAAATATTTGTCTTCCTATTTCCTTTTATTTCAACAGAAATACAATTCTGAGGCAGTGTGAAAAATCAGCCGTTTATTCGTGTAAGGTGCGTGTTTGTGTGTTTGTTCTTTCCCAGGGAAGTAACAGGGAAAAAAATTCTTAAAAGAAACGTGAAACTAGGAATTGTGTTGGCCGCATTCAGAGCCATGCCACATCTAACTGAAGAGCAGAAAGCTATCTTGTAAAGCATTGGTTATCTTCACAAATCCTCCTTCTGACAAAATACACACTTTCCCTTTGGTCTCCATTTCAGTCAAGTTGCCCTCTTTTCCAGCACCCGACAACCGCGGACTGCAGTAATTGCCTCAGCCCTTCGAAGTAAAAACTTGTGTTTCAAAACTCCAGCTTTGTCGTCTTACAGAGTGCTGTTCAACACGAGTGGCGTTTCCAGCAGTCAGTGCGCCGGTCTGATTAACATCAGCTCAGATAGACAGCGGACACTTGAGGGCAGTTCTGCTCACGGTTCTTTGTGGGTTTGTCAGTGGTGCTTGGACCAGAGAGTTCTCAGAAACAGAAAGCTCTTCTGTAGGCAAATATGTATTAGCAAAAGATCATTAGCACTTGAGTGTAAGAGTAACTGAACAACATGCAGACATATGAGCTGCTGAGAGATACGCTGACTGATAAAAGACCTTCATTGTTGGATGAAATCACAGGTATGAAATCAGTTCTCCAAGTTGGCTGGTGCTTGCATACTCTGAGCTCTGTTGTCTGTAGTACGAGAAATTCTTGCATGTTTTTCACAGACTAAACTCTCTCTCTCTTCTCTTTTTCTGTCTCTCTTCCTCCTCTCTCTCTCTCTCTCTCTCTCTCTCGCTCTCCTCCAGCTGTTTTTCTCTGTCTCCTGCTCGATAAGTCTGGCCTTTTAAGTATATATGTTTGTGTTTGTGTGTGTGTAGTTTCACGTTAAACCACCTGTGAAACATGACATAATGAAAGTTTTTTTTTAGCTAGACCCTGTCAGATTCAGCATGACTGCTTGACACAAACTCAACTATATAAAACGTTTTAATCAGCTACTCTTCTTATGTATTACTGTAAATGATCCCATTTCTAGGTGACATGTTTACACTGTGATAATGCTTTTACATTAGTCTTTATTGCATTAAGATAACTTTGGCCCATTGCTTTTATTTTATTCAAAATGGTCATCAGGAAAGTGGGGAAAAGAGAGAGACTTTATGGTTCTCGAACCTGCATCCTCTTTCTTTCATATGTCCAGAGTCCACTGCATTACGGCATATTTTTAACTATCCATTTTTATTCGTACTGCTTTTTAAAGGCACCGCAATTCAAAATCACCCCTGCTGAAGCGTTAATGCTCGATTTAAAAGTGTAATTTGCAAGTGATGGTCTGCTTGTATCATTTGGCAAGTTTTGCGCAATATTCAACCGATGATGAAGAGATTCTCACACACTGACTTTTGAGTCTGTGTGTGTGTGTGTCTGTGTGTGTGTGAGTCCCACAGCGTAAGAAACTCAGTGCAAGTATGTGAGAGGTCACTGAGTGGCATGGCTTGACTGTTTGTGTGTGTGTGTGTGGATTAGCAGTTATATAATGGCAGCAGTGAGCTCTCACTCACAGACAGTAAGACGATTACACGGCATGTGCCTGAGACACTGGTCCACTGCTGTATAGCCTTACACACTAGTGCTCTTACTGGAGGCTGTCGTACCTCCTGTGCACCGATGCATCAAATCTCTCTCTGCTTGCTGCTAACACACACACACACACACAGACACACACACACACACACACACACACACACACACACACACTGCACTGCTAAGATCTCTTTATTTCTTATCTCCTCACCTTTGAACAAATCAATCGTTCTTCTCATCAGAGCTGCATCTTTGTTTCTTCTATTTAACCTGAACCAGCATGAAAATATTGTTTGTATTTTTGTATTCATTTAGTTTGATGTGTTTGCTTATGTCGTAGGAATGCGTCATATATCCTTCATTATAATATTATTTTAAAACATATGTTGCATATTTGTTCCAGTAGGTTTATGTTCTTGTGTTTTTGTGTATATTCCAGATTTCTTTGAGGGATGTTTCTATAATGACTTGCCTTAAAGGGACTTTGACATAGTGGTCCACACCTACATACTATTGTCAGGGAGACACCTGTGAAGTAAACATAGCCTTTGTTCTAGATTGTTCTAGATTGCCATCACGTGACAATAGCTAGTTTAAAGTCACTTTGTCCAGCTGGTTTTGAACCAAAAAGTCTTATAAACACTAGGAAATGTAACTGGTCATGGCCGCGGATTAGCTGAACTATGGTTGATTATTCATTCAAACTGCTCACCGATTGGTTGATTTATAAGAAAATCTCCACCTGCAGCAAGTTTTATTTGGTTAGCAGCATCCGTTTGGAAGACACTTCCTTTAATAATGAGATACTTTTGGCACAATGACCAAGCAGTGAGTCAAGAAGATGTTAAAAATCACGACTGATATCATGTCTGGTTTATTCCTCACACTGGAAACAGAAGGTCACGCTGGTATCCCACGCAGCGTCTCTGTTGAGAACTGCACATATTGTAGCGTAAGTGCAAGTGGTACATCATTTGGGTATTTCTTGGATGGAGAGAATTTGCACACTGTGAATAGAATGCATACTGCATAGTATAGAGGAAGTATGTGAGGTATGGTAAAATTGTGGTTAATATTTCTTTAACACTAAGTTCCTCCTTGATAAATGTTAAATCTATTGGACCCTGGTGATATCAGTTTGACATTTGTTTGTTTGGAAGGATGGGACGATAGGTTCAAGCCATTGGACAGCTCTGATGATGTTATACACAAGTTAATACAGAATTATTGTTGTGTATAAGTGTTTAATTTAGGCAATTAAATCACACAGTGGTCCCCAAAAGCTACAAAGGTGTTATGTGGTCCCTCTCTGTGGGTGTATGCACTGTTCATCTGTGCCTGTACTATAGAGTAAATGTTTTAACTGCACTATATGTGAGTGTATATATATGTGTGTGTCCCTTACAAACTTATCGCTCCTGTTTTATGATAACAAAATGATGATATAACTTACAGTGAGAGAATAAAAAATAAAATGCAGTTTAGGTTTGTCAGTGTGTGTTTTCGATTCAAAATCCCAGAAATACGCTGAACTAAGTTACGTAATACTTGAAAAATACAGCTTAAGTTTCAGAAGCAGAAAAGGATTAAAAGATAAAAACACAGTTTTAATAATTAGACATTGAAGTTTATATATCCTGCAAAAACACATGTACATGTAGCAACAGTTTGTGTTTTTTTTGTTCTTTAAATGTGTTTATGAAAGACTGCAGCACACTCACTTTCTCTTCTTCTTCTTTTTTGCATGTTATTGTGGCTCTTCTGACGTTTATTGCCTGTCTCTCCTGTTGCATTATGGGTAAAGGTAAGAGTCAGTGTGGTTTTACATGTTTATTTGAACCTAGGTGCTCCACTATCATTTAATTTTGTGTAATTTAACCGATAGTTTCCAGCCGTTTGACACACAGTGATAAAAAGCCACACAGATTTGAATTGAACAGTTTGATGTAAGAGCTTTGAATTCGTTTGCACTGTGAACTAAATTAGTTTATTCTAGGCAATTGTCAGGGCACTGAGATAATGTTAAACACTTGCACACTATGTATAACAAATTATATTCTTTGAAGATGGTTAGATACATCGCTGGAGTTACTGTTCCCTCACAGTATTTTAGTGGGATCTATAGGAATTGTCAATTGATTTTCAGTCTGTTACAAAAAGTGAAATGGTTAAAATTTGATTAAAATCACATTGAACATGTGCTGTGGTGACAGGAAAAGCTTTTTAACATTTTGTTCTGAACTCTAAATGAAAATCGTGCAGAATTCAGGCCTAATTGTGTTTGTTTAAATCAAGACCAGTCTTTCCTATTGGCTTTGAAAGCATAAACCACTAATAGTGACTTCAGTTTTAGTGTCAGATTCCAATGAAATGTGTGGATTGGGTGTTAGTTAAAGACCAGCTGAAAACTTTGTCGAGCCGATCCTCAAAAAACACAATGTGCAGAGTTTGCTATAAAAAAGGAAACAACATACATAAACCTTAGCTGGATATTGTGTGTGCTTTTAGTGTGTTTGTAAATCAATTCTGTTGGTCTGTTCTTTAAATAATACAGGATTCTTTTGTTTATGGGTTACAGTAGTGAGTTCTTTTGCTGTAAAGTCATTTTCTGTACAGTGTAGATGTTTCATGAGTTTTCAGTTTCGTTTATCTGTGGAATTTCCCTTTTACTTGAGTTTTTTGTAAGCTCACCTACTCTGAAAATAACTTAATTCCAGGAGGAAGTTTAACGAAGCAGAATCACACATCAGGCGTTCCCACAAATTTGTGCTGATGAGATGAAATTGTTGGTTGCTGCTATATCAAGTAAACTACTTGGCACCACCTTGACACATTTTCATGAGGAAAACCCTTTAAATGTCTGTGAGATGTTTCAGAGCTTATAATGGTTCACCTCACCAAAGCTAATGGCTTGGATTGGAATTCTGAAGGCTGCGTTTGCCAAAGGAATGGTTTTGTAAGGCAGAGGTTGTTTTGGTAATGAAGTCATTTCTATTTTGACTGTGTGATTTGCAGGTGATAACAAGTATTAGGAATTTGCTTTGTGTTAGAAAGGAATGATGTGAAATGGACCAAAATGTCATAGACACCACAGCAGATGTTTTCACATCTTATTTTCAGCTAAGTAAACAAGCTATTGCGTTAATCCGTTCCAAAACGTTAATGCATCACAAGTTGCGTCGTCAGTGTTGACGCGTTAATGTGATTGTCTTTTAGTTTGACATATTTATTGCGACCAACCTCAAAACCAACATTTCCGGGTTAATGGCTGAGACATTTAGAAAAAACTCTATCGCCCCCTTGAGTACTGAGGTTTGTTACCGCAACAGTAGCGCGTGGAACGCTTGCTAAGCATGTACCACCGGGCCACATGCTTGGAATGCGCAAGCAATTGCGTCTGTGTTCTTTTACACTTGCGTAGAGAACGTTTCTGGCCTTTCTTTGTTCTGTTCTTCTGTCTTGCCTCACACACACATACACACACTTACACACGCGCCCCATGCAGCCACAGGAATGTGTGTGGAGGAAGAACTGGCAGGAGAACTGCCCTGAACTTGTTTCATCCAGTCCTCTCTGAATCTCGGCCCTCTCCTGTGTTTCTCTCTCTTTCCACTTCCCCTCATATTCTAATTTTTCTGCTTGTGAAAAATCTCCCCGTCTCTCTTGCTGTCTCTCTCTCCTGTAAAGACAAAGGACATTTGAATGACAGGGAGTTAGAGGAAGCCAACAGACCCCCAGGGGGCAACGCTGTTGTTGGGGGGTGGGCTACAAGACGAGGCCTTTGTGCGTGTGTGTGTGTGGTGACCTCGGTCGTCCACACGCTCAGTGTTGTGATTGAGAAGTGTGACTGGGAGATATCCATGTTTCACAGCGACAGCGGGTCATGGAGAGTGTGTGTGTGCTTGCATGTGTGTCTCTCCCTGTCATGATAAGTGGCCCCTCCTCTAATGGCTCACTGCTCATTGACACAGCTTCTTGTCATCTCCCGCCTCTTCTTATTAAATGGCTGTTCTGATTGGCTGTCTCTCCTGTCTGTCCAGCAGACGACTGCCCTAATTAGCAGCTGGCAGCAGTTTGTGTTGAAGATGCCCTGTGTCTGGTGACGTGGTGTTTGAACGCTCTTGGGCAGTTTCTCAAATGCCAAATGGAGCAGAGAGAGAGAAAACGAAAGAGAGAGAGCTCGTCTGTATTTTTCCTGGCACCGTGGACAGTTTCTTGCACACATTTTGTGTGTACATTTGCTTTCAAGTGTTTCACTGTATTGCTTTGCTTTCTAGAAACATCTATTTCATCACTGTTTAACACTGACTCTCTCACAGCAACATATGGTTACGCTAAAAGCACATCTCATACAGTTTCTGGTGGTGTAACCGTGCAGTGTGTATTTGTGTATTATGATGGCAGGATAAAGCGTGCTGCCACTTTAAGAGAGTCTGCGGAGACCAGGAAGTAGAAGAGGCACACTAGCATCCGATTGGCTGGAGGAAGCAGCCGGGGAAAAAGCAGCGCTCTGTGTGTGCATGTCTCAGTGTTTGCGAAAGACTGGAACGTCTCTGGCGATGGCCGCTTTAAGAGCCTTAAGCTCTTGGGCTGTAGTCTGTCATCACGCCACAGAGAAACAACCGACTTTATACACACACACACTGTTCTCTGCGGTTAACACACAGGTAGAGCGGCTGTGCAAAAGGTGTCTTATGTTCTCATAATCATTAACATATCAAACCGACCGCTTATCACTGCGGTGATGATGAACCAGAAACAGATGTGTGTGTGTGTCTCTTCCCCCCAGTCAAGACCTACCAGCCCCCATCACATGATTACACACTTCAGACTCAGAAAGAGAGCACATAAAACGGATGGATGGGAGTGTGGATGAGGAGAGAGATTGTCACGCAGGATATGAGCTAGAAGAGAGAGCGAGTGAGAGAGACAAGAGAGAGAGAGAGAGACGAAGACAGTGGAAGACAGTCATTGCATTTGATGGTTCGAGGAACATGGACATTAAGTTCTTTAGTTAATGATATGAATTTTGTTTATAAAGCTGTTTGACTTCATTTCAGTTTAAGGGTTTTGTGTGTGAAGTAAAAAACAAATTATATTTTATATATGATTAAAAATTACTTAAGTAAATTATTTAAATAAAAATTTTGTTGGAAGTACCTTTGAGAGTAAATTGTTTTTAATTATGTATACAAGCAATGTCAAACTTAAAAAAATTAATTGCAAATTGTAATTTAAATTGTATTTTTTCTTTCGATTTTAGGGGCTGAAATGTGACAGACATGATGTCGTGAGATACATCCGTGTGTGTTTCCTGAGTATTTGGCAGTAACTGACTTCCTTTGTGTCTGTGTGAAGGCGCAGACAGTTTCTCTCAAGTGTGTGTGTTGAGTGTCACAATGGTGGTTAATATTGTAAGACCTCACACTGCAATCTGATCTGTCTGGCGAGCTTTCCCATCTACTCCTCTGTTGTGTCCCCCCAACAAAAACACACCCACTTTTGCTAGATCATTTGTTGTTCAAGTGAATAACGTTAATCACTGTTGCCGCTAATTATATCAAACAGTCATTCATGCTAATCAATGCAAGATGAGGCCCTTTCGTCATTCATAATTGATGCTAATGTCTCCACAGACATCCTTGCCCCTCAAAATCCCTTTAATTTTCCTCTGCTCTTGAGACGACCTCTTTGTTTCTGCTGAGGGTCAGTTACGCAGAGTCATAATAATAACCGTCCCTTTAAGAGTCCCGACTATAATTCCCACCCCCTTAAAGAGATCCGGCCCTCCGACGTAGTCGCCTGCCAGTTACGCCGTGTCAATCAAAGGGTTGCCATGGTTATAGCTACAACACCAGTCGTGAGAAGGCGAGAGTGTGTTTTACACTGCGAGAGAGCGCTCATGAATAAGTGATGAAAAAGGGCACATAGGAGGATGGAGAGATCGCATGCAACAGCGCACGGAAAGACAGATGGGTTGGTGAGGTGAGAGTGGAACGCAGAGATAGTTCGGGAGCTGAGAGTTTGGAGAGGAAGCCGATTGGCTGACAGGAAATGGGTGGTAGTCTGAGCATGTGTGTTTGTGTGTGGAGAGAGAATGAACTTAGGCTTGAGTGCACAAGTGAGTAAACAGCACTGGAACAAAGCCCACACACATGCGCGCACACACACACACACACGCACGCTTCTCTCTGTGCGGCCAGCCTCTGTGACGTGTGGCAGGCTTGATGCCCGGAGGCGCTCTGAGGGAAAGAGGGGAAAAAAGAGGAAAAGCGAGGGAACAGACACTGAAAACTAAAAGAAAAAGGGGAAGAGGACAGGCTTCAGGCAACAGCTTCTCGCCTTTTGTTGCCTTCACGCTCTTTTTCTCTTCAGACCGGTTCCCTCTGAAAGCATTTTTCCTGTCTGCAATAAAACAGAGCACTGTTTTAATAAAACAGAGTAAACTGTTGGCGTCTCAGCGACACCGTTTTTCCCCTCATATAGTTCATTTGAATGTTGGAAGGGGGAAGCTGTGGCCAGTCACGATCACTCAAGAGACAGTGTGAATTATGATACATGCCCTTTTATTGTATGGAAAACACAAAAAAGGACAATAGAGAAAAGGAAAGAATTTTCATTTTTGGGTGACCTGTCCCTTTAAAGCTACAGCGGCGCTTCTCTCTGTGGCGTCACCGAGCGTCAGGCACAGAAACAGACACGACGCCCAGTCCTTTTCTGTCTCAGGGGGGAATCTGGACATGCTGTTTCCTGTCCAAACCAGTCTCTCTCCTGACACACTCAGAGGATGAGGGCGAGTGTGTGCGTCTGTGTGTGTGTGCGTCTCTGTGTGTGTGTGCGTCTCTGTGTGTGTGTGCGTCTCTGTGTGTGTGTGTGCCTCTGTGTGTGTGGCTGGGCATGTTTAAGCCACATGATGATTGTGACATTGGACAACCATCGTGGTTAGCCAGCACTCGCGCACACACACACACACACACAAAAACACCCACAGGCTCCATTCGTGTCCAAGCACACGCTGTTGTCCATGCTGTGACTTAGTCACATTTGGGCAAGAGGCAAGAATATACAGTCATATTTTGTGTGTGTGTTGCTGGCACTAACCGCACATTAGCAGATGTGTTTGGTAGGAAGTCATTTATATGTTAATGTTGTCATTTGCCATCGTAATACATTCGCTCAAGCCTGCCATTACTCTTCTACCCAACCAAATGTGACTTCGGACCACTGCAATTCTTGGCATTGTGGGTAATCGGGGGCGGGCAACCACCTGAGTACAGCCCCTGTCATTTGTCCGGACCAGAGGTGTGTGTGCGCTTGTGCCTCTGGAATTGAGTTTTTTGTACTCAGTAAATGAGATGGATTTATATTTCAGATGTTATGATGGGTTGATCAGAGCCCATGGGGCTGTATTTGTCATTTTCAAACACGGGGGAGACGTGTATGTGTGTGTGTGTGTGTATACGCTAGGTACTCCGCAGCAACAATCTGCATTGCTTTAAAAAAAAGAGGGAGAAAAATCATTATTTTTCTCTTCTTGTTCACCCTCCTCCCCTTTTCTTAGAGCTCAGGTGTACTTGCTTGTCTGGAGAGCATCGTGACTCACTGGCTCAGATGTGGATGTTCTTCTGTATCTGTCTGTAAGGAACTCTCTCCAGCCCTCCAGTCTTTCTCCAGCTCTCATCCAGACTTTTTATGTCCTTCAGAAGATCTGGAGAACCTCTGAGAACTCCCTCAGCTTGAGTCATTTGGATCTGTGTGGTAGGGCTGAGTGTAGTTACGGCCAAGTTTTAAGGTTTTGGAAAATTAAAAGCAAAAAAAAA
>JBAJNP010011014.1:1541-15477 GCA_036877545.1 Yasuhikotakia modesta
AGAAACTGTCTCAGCTGGGACTAAACACATCACTGTGCAACTGGCTGTTGGACTTCCTGACCGGGAGACCGCAGGCAGTACGGGTCGGCAGCAACACATCCAGCACCATCATTCTGAACACTGGGGCCCCTCAAGGATGTGTGCTGAGCCCCCTCCTCTTCACTCTGCTGACCCATGACTGCACACCGACATACAACAACAACCTCTTCATCAAGTTTACCTCAGGGAACAGGGCTACATATGTAGCCAAGGTTTTCACTTTCTGTCAGTTACTCAATGCTGTACGAAAGCACATGTGGCCTGCCTAAATGACTACCGTCCCATCGCACTGACTCCAATCATGATGAAGTGCTTTGAGGTCATGCGCAACATCAAATCCAGCCTCCCCAACACACTTGATCTTCTCCAGTTTGCATACCGTCCATACCGCCCTACAGATGATGCAATCTCTTCCACCCTACACCTGGCCCTTTCCTACCTAGAAAACAAGGACTCATATGTCAGAATGCTGTTCATCGACTTTAGCTCAGCGTTCAACACAATAATCCCAAAGAACTTGTAAATAAATGAAACCTGCTTGGCCTAAACATCTCCCTCTGTAATTAGATCCTGGACTTTCTAACCGGAAGACCTTAGTTATTCTGTCAATCTCCAACACCACAACATTGAGCACAGGTGTGGTCAGCCTGCTGATCTTCATGCTGCAGACCCATGACTGCACTGCCAAGTGTAGCTCCAATCATGTCAGTAAGTTGGCTGATGACACAACTGTGGTAGGCTTCATCAGCAACAATGATGAAACATCCTACAGAGAGGAAGTGGTACAACTGGTGGAATGGTGTAGTGCAAACAACCTGTCCCTCAAGGTAAGACAAAAGAAGTGGATGAAGGAACTTTAGGAAAAACTCTGTTAATCACCCCCACTGACCATCGACAGCTTGACTGTGGAGAGGGTCAGTAGCACTAAATTCCTGGGAGTGCACATTACAGAGGATCTTACCTGGACCACCAACACTTCATCACTCTCCAAGAAGGCGCTACACTACCTGCACCAGCTTAAAAGAGCAAGTCTCCCTCCACCCATCCTTACCACATTCTACAGGGGCACAATTGAGAGTGTGATAACCAGCTGCATCACTGTCTGGTATGGAAACTGCAATGCTGCTGACCAAAAAGCCCTATAATGGACGGTGAACACAGCTGAAAAGATCATTGGTGTCCCTCTGCCCTCATTTTTGGACAATTTCCTTACACAATGCTGCTGTAAAACCACCAGCATCGGTCCCCACCCATCCCTCTCATCATCTCTTCCAGCTCCTGCCATCAGGAAGACAGTACTGGAGCATCAAAGCTCGGTCTGCAAGACTGCTCAACATATTTTTCCCCCAGGCTGTAAGAGCTCCTAACTCCAATAACCTCAACCCCTTTTGAAAAACCCATTAACATTATGCCTCATTAAACATTAAACCTCATTAACATTATGCCATCTAAATGCACAAGTTTCAAAAATGCATCAGTTTTACTACCTAATAACTAAAGTACCTCTTCATTTTTCTTTTGCACTGAGGGCAGACAATTCAAGTACTTGAATTGTCTGCCCTAGTTTATGTATTTGTCTTCAGTCATCCATTGTAAAGTACTTGTATTTTATGTCATAGGCTGTGCGTCTGTCTTTAGTCAATGTAATAGCTAAAAAGTGTGTATAGTTTAAGAGTGTATAGTATGCCCATCCATGTAAAGGGTAAATAAAGCTCAACCTTAACCTTATATTAATAGGTGCCATGTGGAGACCTCGGCATTACCCCAAAGTTTGTACACATATAAGAACTGCTAACCAGGTCCCTATCCTTTGAGAGGAAGCCTAGCTACAACAGTGAGGTACCAAGGGGGAGACAAAAGATTAACTTTTCAAGCAGCAAACAACAAACAATACCGCCGCTTAAATATCCCACATAATAAACATACACATGAAATAAAGTACATTAAATATTTGGCTTAGAGTGATTTAAAAAGCATAAACATAAAAGTCCAGATCAGACAATCTGATCAGGGGCACTGAACACAATGCACAGATGAGATAATGGGAACTTGACTTGACTCAGGGCCTTGGCTCTGGAGGAACCTGGACACACCCCGGGCTTGACTCTGGGACTTGGCTCTGGAGGCAACCGGAAAACACCTGGACTTGACTCACTACACTTGAGTGAGCTGAGAAGAGACATGGCTTAGCACCATTCCCCAACCTCAGATACCAATCCTCAAGCCACAAGCACTGAACCAACCCTGATGTTCACTCTTGCCCAAAATAGCACTAACTTCACAATCACCTCCTCCTAAGCTCCTCTCTGGGAGTGCAGATTCTCAGGAAAGTCATACTTAATGAGAAGTAGCATGCCCTCTGTTATCATGACTGACATTGCCTCATCTTCATGAGCCCCAAATAATAGGCAATTTTGCCTGCTTGAGACTGACCAGCCAATTCCACTCAGCAATCTTCATGGGACTTTTATTTATATGATCAGAGATGATTGAGCTCCCAGGAATGAATCCTTAGTGTCATCATCAGCAACAGAAAGGCACTGCCGAGTACTACAGAACTACAGGTATCCCATACTATCCCGAAGAGAGTGTTTCAAATTACAAAAAAAGACTTAATATCTTCCTTCTTTTTAAGTTTCAGATGTCAGGCAATATATCATAACAAAAGGACTACTCAGTGTGACTTGTAGTGTTTGTTCACTCCTCGCGAAGCATGTATTAACTGCAGAAGTCACATTTTGGTTATGGGCAACCATAACTGACAAATACTGTACATGTCACTTTTAATTTAAATAAGGCTTAGACATGTCAGTACTGTAAAAAAACTGTTTCACAAAAAGTCTGTATTTTGGAATAAGATGAAGTGGCACGAAATGTTGATTTTTCTTCAAGTTGACAATATCTATAGTCTGTCTTCCTTAGTAGTAGTAGTAGTAGTAGTAGAAGCCCTTTATTGTCACTAGTCACAAGAACCAGCAAAATTAGCCATCAACCCATCAACACATAATACAGACATACATAAATTGACAAGAGTTGGGAGGACATGATGGGAAGACAGGGGATATAAAGAAATACAGTGTCACATGAGGAAAGATGAGGCGATTAAAAAAAGCAAACTCTCCTGTGGACCTGTGATCATGGTTCCGAAAAGGTAGATGTCTTCAATGTCCTCCACGGAAAGAGCCGCCAGGCACACGACCCGCCACTTCTCCCACATGTCCATCGTATACCCCGCTGCGAACGTTCCGGCAGGACAATCAGGTTCCCCCAGAACCTGTTCTTCTTTTCGAGAAGATGGTGTCAATTGCATTGAGAGACCAGCTGATCAAATCCATGATTTTAGTTGAATAGCAGTCCAGAGCAGAGAGAGTCTCTCAAATGGAGGTAGCAGACATAAGACAAGACTAAAGAAGCAAAGCAGGCAAGGTCACAGGGAAGTGAGAGGAGAGAAAAACAGGTCCGCCCCTGAGTTACTGTACAGTAACAAGTTTATATTCAAGTTACTGTATACTCTGCATGGCATCAAAAATGTATCATCCCTAGGTTTTAACCATCAGCCCATTTTGTGTTAGACAACAGTCTTACACACTAAAGACAGATGAAACACTGCAGAATGATGGCAAAATAGGCCATGGCATCTACTGGAAGGTGTGTGAGAGAGAAAAGAAACAGCAGTGTGGAGCCATAGGCATGTACAATCAGCACAACATCATCATGCTTTATTTCAGATAAGTTCATTTTGCAGCATGTACAACTACAGAAGTTAATAATGAAAGCTAACTAATGAAATCTTATTAAAACCTTTTTTTGTATTTATATGAAATAGTATTATTTTACATTTAAATATGTATATTACACAAGACTAAAGTTGGCATCACATGATCAGCCTCTTTTAGCTGGCAGAGATAAAATAATAATAATAATGCCTAACTTATGTAATGCTTATAGATAGTGTTTAGAGTGATTTATAAAGCATAAACATAAAAGTTCAGATCAGACAATCTGATCAGGGGCACTGTACACAATGCACATATGAGATAATGGGAACTAAACAGAATTAAACACCTTTGCAGTGCAGCAGCAGTTAAAAAGTAGAGGTGTAAAATCAGACACCTCATAATATATTGATTCCCTCATACAGCAATATATTTGCTTAAAAAATCCAGCGCTATGTTTTAAATCATTTTTGATTTTGATTTGATTGATTTGTAGATAATATGTGCCTAGTTTACACAGCCAGTTACATTTGTATTCTCACAAATGCAACAAAAATGCAACCCTAACCCTAACAAATTCTTTAATAATTGCACACTCATTATCCTATTTGGGACGTTTACTTTAGTTCAAACTTTAGTTTATACTTTTTAGAAAAGGAAAATTAGTAATGGGCACATGACTTGAGGTGACAGAGACTGTATTTGTTAGCCAAAGTGCTTTTTTATATTTCATGTTTTCTTTTGTCGTACTTGTTTGTCAACAAGAATTTTACCCCTCACTGGCAACATTTACAAATTACATGGGCTAGCATTATTGTAATGGAGCTAAGGCGGAATCCATACGCAGAGCTTTTAATGATAAGCTTTAATGAGTCGTACAACAGGCAATGGTAGTGGCAGGCAGCAAACAATTAAACAATGGACCACAGACAATGGTCATTCACAAGAAGCAATCCAATGATCCAACAAACAAACAGTCAGGGGTAATACAAAAGAGGCAAACGGTACACAATTGCGATCATACACAATGAGACAATGGTAAACACTTGGTATGTAGATGTGACCCAAAGGGAGCGAAAGTTCAGTATTTGGGCTCCCTCTGCTGGCGTGGCTGAATGGGGCATCTTATGACAATTATGTTAAAACATATTAACATTGTTAAGATATTATTAAGGTTTGACTATTTTACTGTTAAATTTCTGCTGTATTTTTGTAAATACAAGTGACATACAAATATCCAAAATATCAATATGACCCATGTTTGGAACTTGTTCTCTGCATTTGACCCATCCAGCTATTGCACACATTGGAGTAGCGTGTAGTGAACACTCACATGCGCACACACAATGCAAGTCATGAACACACCCCCTGTCGGCAACCAAACTGGCAACCTTCAGCTTACAAGTCAGACTTTAACCAGCAGGCTGCCCTAATAGACACTGTGTGGTATTATTACACAGAGAGCTGGAGCTAGGTGATGGTGAATAATTCCTTTAACAAAATGTTCCAGGTTAAATGCAAGTTTTTTTGACAGCTTTTGTGGCACAATGTCAAATACCACAGAAAATAATTGAAAGTGAGCAATGGTTTACAATTTGTTACATCATATGGATTGGATTGTGTATTTGGATTATGTTGCTGATTACATATTAAGAAATTAGTAATGTGTACTGGTAATGTAAATTATCTCTTCAACCACTACCATTAACTTGCCATTTGATGGTAAATTTCACAGACTTTAATTTTGCATTTGTGATTTTTGCAGGGAAGAACCTTGTATAATGTGAATAAATTGTGAATAAATGGTAATTAGCCCTTTTTGTTGTGTTAATGTGCTCTCAAATGCCAGATGGGCAATGACAGTGCTTAGGATAGTACCCAGGGTCATTGCCCTCATAACAGCTGTGATTCAGATGCCCTTCTCATGCACACAATAAGGGCAGCAATGGGTACATTTCAACAAATCAATCATTTACCAAAAAATGCAATGTATGTCATTTCCGTGGTTTCAAAACGAAGGGGTAAAAACATAAAAGGTTTCCTGCTGAAGTAAACAGCCACAGCTGGTTGCCAGTTACATAAACAGAACAAAAGCTCAGAGGAGTTCATACTATAATTTGTCTCTTTACATTTGAATCGGTTCAATTTCTCTGGCCTCCATAATTTTTGAGGTTCATATAATATTATAACAACAAGTCATAAAGGGTTTGTGGATGTACACTGAAGTAAACCAATCAACAGTTATTATATATTATATACAAATCTGTAAATATCTGCATCTGTGATCAGACATTTTCCTTCCAGCTATTAGTAATTAAACCTCATCCAGATTAGACACTTCAAAGAATATAATCAAGTGACATGAAGGGAACAAAAAATTAAAGCTTGATGAATAATTAATGCAGGTGTCCTAGATTTTGTTTTTTTTTAAACACAACATTGACCAGCTCAGACAGGATGAGAACATTATATATAATATAATATATTGGACCAATATAATACACAATAAGGAAATAAGGAACAATATAAAAATTGGAACTATACTATACTATACTAATATATATACAGTCTCACAGTAGGTAGTTGCTGACTTGCTGTATTATAGCCAGCAAACAGGAAGTTGCAACAGAGACAGTGTGGGGACAGTTGCAACAGTCCCTTATCCCAACATTAATGCATTAAAGCTTGTTAAAGAAGAGGACATGTATTGTTTACATGCATTGTTTGTTTGGAGAGTCAATCAAGACCAAGAGAGGTTTGGTTCAGTGCTGGTAATGCAAGGAATGGGCTCACCAGGCATGCACTGGATGGGGTAGCAAATTGTACTTGCCACAACTGGAAGTCTGATGTGGACTAATTTCTTTCTCTCTTAACCTCTCTGTCACATGCATGCACCTTACACAAACAGACACACACACATACACAGTTCAGGAGTTCACAGAAGTGGTTTAGTACTCTCGATTTTCATAAAAATATTTTGTTTTGTTGCCCTAGAAATTAACTACAACGTTGTTGTTACATGATGTTTTACTAGTCTTTGACATTATTCAGCCAATTTAACAATTTAACCACTTTACATTTTGTATATTTACAAATAATACAATTTAAAGTGTAATTTAAAGTGATACCAATTTAACACAGTAGGTCATGCACCACGTAATCTAAGGATAGTTACACATTACTTATGAAATACTAACAGTATTATTACTTTTACTAATCCCCCAAACGTTTCACATTGTTTCCGTTTACATACACTGTACATTCAGCTGTAAATTATGCTTACACGTAAAATTGCAGTTGTGTGTAGTACGTAATTTCAGAATAGGTGCCAGGTAGTTATAGTATACTTACAGCATAATTGCTTTTTAAGTTTGCAGGTTATTACCCCTTTATTCCCCAAACGATGCGTATTGTTCCTTATACTTACGAGTAGGTACTGTGGTTGAAAAGCAACAACAGGGTGAACTGGTTATAATCCATGTTTGGTAACAGTTTAAATTACAGCCTGCAATTTACCGCGTAATCACAGAGAATTAACAGCATACCTATTTGTACCTACAGAATACCTCCAAAGTTAACACTGAAAAACCAGGACTCACCTGTTGTTCCTGATTCCAGTTCTGTTTGCTACTTTGCAAACATTAATAAAGCTTACACTATTATCTTGGTCTCCGTTCCTCTCTGTAATGTAGTAATTTTTTTTTAAATAAACAATAATTTACCCAAAGAACAACTCCTGTCATTTTACTATAAATGAACTGTGAAAAATTATTAAATAATGTAAGCCAACGTGTGCTTGATTCTATACCTACCGGATTACAAGAAGAAAATGCTATTAAGAAATTAAACATCCTATTTTTATCGTATTTTTATTGTGATGGCATCGTCACAAACATGTTATTTCCTGGAAAAAACGGCATCTGCGATATCTATCTATTTAGTGCTACTTGACCTTAGCTCAACCTTTGACACTATTGATGACAGCATTCTCTTAAATAGGCTTAAATATTCCTTTGCATAAATGAAACTGCACTTACATGGAGTAAATCACATTTATCTGCTCAATTCCTGTATGTAGTTGTGAATGAAAAGGTGTCATATTGATATCAACATGTAATACCACAGGGCTCAGTGTTTAAGCCTTTTTCAACCTGTGTATGGTGGCTCTGGGAACAATTATTAAGAGGTATGGAGTTAGCAGGAGTTAACCGCGATAGCAGGGTGGAGGTCCATGCTAGGCTAAAACCAAACCCTAGCCAGTTGGCTCTCCCATCCAACCTACTCTTCAGTGACTCAGCGACAGAGTTCCAGACACTGCCATTCAGCTAGATGGGCTAGTTTTGTTTCATGCCAACAAAAACACAGCTCTGTGTGGTAAGGCTTGTGGCGATGGCTTGTGTGTTTATATCATCATAGAATGGTGCAAGAACTTAATGCTAGTTTCTGATCATCGCTCTTCGAGTTGTGACTGTTGTGATCAAGTGCATTGATGATGTCACTATCTCCAAGTTCATCATCACCAACCAGAAGCAGTGGATGACTGCAGAGAACCTGAGACTCTGCCTTCAGGGCAGGCAACAGGGTGGTCCCAAGAACAGCAAGGGCCAAACCATCCCAGGTCATTAGAGAGGCAAAGCGTACAAACACTCGGAGAATCCACAGCCACTTCAAGGGCAACAAATATATGTGGGCATCCATGCTGTCACCAATTATAGGACAACTCCACCTGCCTGTGACAGTGATGCTTCCTTTCCAGTTGTGCTGAACGACTTCTGCTTCAAGGCCACCACCATTGTCACCCTGCCAAAAAAAGTCTCAACGACAACTGTCCTGTTGCATTATCACTCATCATTATGAAATGCTTTGAGAGGGTTGTCATGAGGTACATTAATACCCTGCTGCCACCCTCACTAGACCCCCTGCAATTTGCTTAACTCCCCAGCTGCTTTGCAGATTATGCCATCAACACCACCCTCTATCTGGCCCTAAGGCACCTAACCCCCAATTGCTCCCCGGGCGCTGCAGGGATAGCTGCCCACTGCTCCAGGTGTGTGTGTTCACGAAGGATGTGTTAAATGCAGAGGTCACATTTCGGTTACGGCAACTGTAACCGACAAATATATGTCACTTTCACTTTTACCCTCCTCTCTCTGCAACTGGATCCTGGACTTCCTGACTGGGAGACCTCAGTCTACATCATTAAGTTTGCAAATATCACGACGTGGTTGGTCTCAACAACAAGAAGAAGTCAGAGAGGAGGTGCAGTGGTTAACAGATTGGTGTAGAGCTAACAACCTGTGTACTGGAAAATGTGTGGACTGGAAAACTAAAGAGCTGTGACAAATGTTGTGTTAAACATAGTCAAGATTAATTGTTGCATTTATGAAATTTATGAAGTGTGGCATATCCTACATATACTGTACATATACAAGTATACACATATACACATACAAGTGCATACTGTTCTAATAGGCAGTTAAAATACATTACCCTCTCATAAACCACTAAGAAAGATACAAGCCTTCATACACAATGATAGAGATTTCTAATTCACATCCATTTATTCAAGCAATTCAAATGTAGTTATGTAGTTGCACTTATCATTAGTTGAGTCAACTCTTTATTTATAAACCAACTACAATCTTAGTTATCTTATTAGTTTAATTAATTTACATCTTATAATAACACTACTCAATTGCACATCGTAAAAAGCATTATATAAATAAAATTAAACTTAACAGATTTTTTTGGTAACTTTATTAGAATTTTTATTTAGGTCACACAGAGACTTTCTGTTTGCTTTGTAATGTGCCGTTATCAATATGGAAAAGAGCTGTGTTACAATTTTTAAAAAATATTTTGTTCAAAAGAATGAACAAAACACTGTGGAATTTAAAAATACACTGAATTAATTACTTAATTAATTTTTCTTTTTTTCCATTTTGCCAGCATATAATAAACATTATGTGGACTCTGTATTCTGAACTTCCAGTGCAGTACAAAAAAGTGCAATGGCAATTTAAAATGTGTGTACACAATGTATGCGGCTAGCTGTGTAATCTGACAATTCATGATTCCTCTTTACTATTTAGCAGGTGGATTGTTTCTTGTGGAAAAACTTCAGGGGGAGCAAAAGAAAGTAGCAAACATGCTGACCAGAAATTTCTGCACTGTCAGGACCAATCAGTGTTTTTGCAGTTAATGGAAAACACAAAACCTGTTTAAGAGCTACATTTACCACTTGGCTGATTCCATTACATTGTGTAATTTCCAGGTGTCACATCTCCCCTCCACATGTCTGTCTTAATGCTCCCCCAAGCAAACCCTGATTAGTTAGGCACTACAGACTTCTAAGATCTGCCTGAACCTCACAGGTGAAACCCACCATCAGTGTAGAAGAGCCAGGGGTGGAGCCAGGGCATGCCCAGGGGTGTCCATGGCCACAATGGGTAAAGTCTGTGCCACCACATTGGCCACTTGGCCTGTAATCGTAGTTGGATTAAATTCAGAATAAATGTAGACTTGTGTTGAAATGTCCTGAGATACAAGGCCCCAGTAATTTTACATGTCTCCTCTTCAGTAATGATCTTAACATTGTTCCCAGCTCAAGTCAGAAATGTTGTCATCAAATTCTTCCAGATCTATTATCAGGTCTCTGCACTTTAAATTACTTGATACTTTTGCTGTTTAAGAACAACTGTCTCATTTGTCTTTTATCTCATTCCCATAAGCTAGCAGACCATTTTAGGAGAGGCAACTATTCAATTCAAATCAATATTGTCCATATGGAACATTTAGAAATTTCAGAATTTCAACATAATAGATGGTATTATTGCAATTAGAAAATGCAAGATGTATATATATAAAAAAGGTTTATGAATAAAGAGTTGACTTAAACGATGGAAACGTCTTGGGTTACGTATGTAACCCTGGTTCCCTAAAGGAAACAAGAGAGTGGACCATCCGGCAGCGTCACAAATGTCCTGTATTGGGACACCTGCTGCAAAGGCCTTAGAGGCTGTCATACCTTGGGTGGAATGTGCTTTGGTCCCCAAATGAGTTGGGAGACCAGAGGCTTCACTAGAGGAGAATGGCTCTGACAATCCAAGGAGAGATCAGGAGAGATATGAGAGCCAAGAACCACAATCTGCTTGGCCAGTATGGGGCTACTAGGAGCACAGATAGGTGGGGAGGTACTGATTGGCTGCTCAGAAACCTCTCATCTAAGAGGCTCCTATAGGCTAACCTCTCATCTAAGAGGCTTCTCAGTAGGCCAGTCAATATTTAACAGCTGACTGAGCGTGCCTCGCTCCCAAACAAACAATGCACTGAGAGTGTGTAACACCACCCTTAATAAAATGCGGGCAGGGAGGAACACAATCATAAGCAGCATATGTCATGTGCTGTCCTGTCTTAAAGAAAGAAAAACAAAAGACATAGAGCACAAGTCTAGATTCTGACTCAAGACCTGTAGTATACAAGACCTATGACTAGAACTGAGTCTGGATCTAAACATTATAAACTGACACAAAAACAGAACTGTCAAGATCATGCAAAACAACCCAAACAAGTGAGCAAAGACACTGACAGTAGCAAAAAAAGGAAATCTGAGATCAGGAAGGCAAATTAATACATGACTTTATATTAATAATATTGTTGTGGAAAAGGGGGGGAAAAATTTGGGGAAAAAAGAGTTTTCTTATACAGCAGACAAAATATTTACTTCCGACTAAAAGGTGTTGAAGTGCTAAAAAGATTCCCTTTCAGGAACTCGAGCTGCATCAAAATGGTATGGGAACAAGTAACCAGTCTAATCAGTCTAATAGGGGAGTGACATCACAGATGGTGGTGACGTCACGAGGCGCATACACATGGCAAACCAATTGCTTCTGTCAGTTTAAGTTCAAGTGCACAACGACAGTACCATATAACAATACAATACACCACTGCACTGATACATAAAATATATAGCGCTGATTAAGGTGCAGTTATGGCATTGTGCAAGGAGGTATGATAAGCTATACAACATATATCCTGTACTTTAAAGTGTAGGGAAGCAATTAAATATGAATGAGCAGTAACACTTTAGATGCATTGAGGAAACACAGTGTCCTAATCTTGAGGAAAGCCATACTCATCCCATATATTCAGACATGCCTCTATTACATATATGGCAATGTGGTGGGGTTATGGGGAGTATGGCTATAAGACGATGTCCCAGGTTGAGCAGGCATTGGCAGGCTACTTGTCCCCTACCCTCCAAAGCTTTATGAACTAAATCTGAGCTTATGGAAAGGGGGTACATCAGGTCAGGTTGGTGCTTCTTTGCACAATATGTGTGTGTTGCAGGAGAAACAGACAGGCCATGCTTAAAAAGATTAATTAGAGCAAGGACCTCATACCTGAGGGTGCTAGTGAGCAAAGGCGAACCACTGGCAACTTAGTCGATATTGTTGTCAACAGGTTCCAGGAGGCTCATAAGAAAACAGAGGCGGTTCCTTCCTCGCCCCCCTCTTGGCTATTCCATGTACTAGCTTCTCATACTGGGAGGCTCAAAAGCAGAGCTTTTCTGGCGTTCCAAGTCTGGGGGAAATCCTCCCCAGAGGGGAAATCCTTCCTGCCAGATCAAGGTCACCCGGCGTTGCCCATGGGCCTTAGACATGTGGAAACTTTGTTCCTTACTCAGGGCCCGTACTTGGATCTTATTGTTGCCATGTCACACTAGCAACCGATGCATCCATTACCAGTTCATGGCGGTCATGAGTGGATGTTCAGCCCAGTGTCTTCCATGTTCTCCAGTATTCCATGTTCTCAAACATTTTCTGTCCCAAGGAAAACTCCTCTCAGTTCATATTCCTGGACATCTCAAGGCGGGGGCGGGACATCCAATAGACAGCTATCACTGCAGCCCCTGTGAAGCAATTGGGGGTTTACTCAGAGGGCACTTCAGTTGCTACTTGCCGGCACCGGAATCAAACCAGCAACATACTGATTACAAGCCCAACTCCTTAACAAGTAAACCACAACTGCCACAACTCTATGCCTTTCTGGAAAAGATTTGCCAGGATGTGGTATCTGTAGACCCATTCCGGCCAACTTGAGTATGCTAACTCAGGAAACTGTATGCCCTAAAGTGGAAACTTTTCACTTCATGGTGCAGAGAACACCAGTTGGCTGCACCATTAATGCAGTCCTGGAATTTCTGCAGACTCTGTTCTCTGCAGGGTTAGCCTATTCCACTTTGTGGAATCTATATCTGCTAACCACAATTTCTAGCAGAACAGCTGTTTTTCAGCTTATTTTTGTTTCTATAATGCAAGAAAGGTGTGTTAGTACTGTAAGCCACTTATAAAAAGGGGGAAAAACACCCCTAGGAGGTGTTGTCGTTCCTAAGCAGATCCCCTAAAAGACTCTACATGTTTGAACCACTTATCAAGACTGAAACCAAACACACAAATGTCTATTAAACTGTGTTGATCATCAAAGGCTGTTCTCTTTGTTGCGATTCAATTTTTTGCAACCTGCTATTTTGTTTTAATTATCTTGGGTTTTTGGTTTATTTGAAATTTTGAAGTACCCTTTCCTTTGTTTGTTATTGTATGCAACTGGTGGTTGTGGTTCAGGCCCTTTATCCTGTTCCTTTTAGGGAGCACTGCATACATATGTCCACAGAACTGCCCTGTGAAGAAAGGCTGATCAACTCTTTGTCTGCTTTGGAAAACATAAGTGCAGTCTCCCCTCTACCAAACAGATGCTGAACCGTAGGATTTTTGATGCTATTTGCATCTTTGCATCTGGTAAACCAATGCTCACTCTACTCGGGGTATGGCAGCCTCTTATGGTGCGGTCACACCAGACGCGAATGAAGCGGTAAGCAGGAATGATTTATATGTTAAGTCAATGCAAAGATGTGAATAGACATTCTGCAGCGCGAATGACGTGAATTGAGCACTATGTGCAGAAAAGTGGAAAAATCTGAATTTTGGCGGACATTCATGCCACATTAGCCAAACAGGAGCTTACTGTAGTAGTGACAAATTAAGCGAATGAACTCAATCTTCATGCATCCAACTACGCATGAATATACAGGTCCTTCTCAGAAAATTAGCATATTGTGATAAAGTTCATTATTTTCTGTAATGTACTGATAAACATTAGACTTTCATATATTTTAGATTCAT
>JBAJNP010011015.1:0-15475 GCA_036877545.1 Yasuhikotakia modesta
TTATGTTTCTCAGGTAAGAGGATGTGCTCAGGTGAGCAGTTGGCACGTTTGGAACTCTTTCTCTTCTTCACTTCTCTGATGCAACGTTTTAACTTCCTGCCACCTGAAGGAGAAACGCTGAGTCTGAAACGGACCGTTGCTATTGCATCCGCTCCCAAACCTTTCCGCGTATGCGCTGTACCTCGACACACAACACAGTAACACAATACCAAATAAAAAAGGCATGTTCTAAAGTGCATGTACAAGTGCTATAAAAATCACTTTTTCTTTTGTTGACTTTTTTTTTGTGCACATTAGTTCATATTTCCTCAGAGTGTAAAAGGCTTTTGATTTGTACTTTATAAATAAAATCATGTTGAAGACATTAAGACGTTTATAAAAAAATTGACTTTTTCAACCATTCCTAAAAGATATTTGTTGGGTCCAACAACCACTGAATTGTACACAAAACATTAAGTTGAGTCAGAACCAGAGTGGTCCAATACATTTTAATAAACAGCATGTTAGGCAGACAATAATAATGGTCTTTATCTCTTTTGATCTAAGAATTCTGCAATTTTGACTTGTATGTGTAAAGATGTTACAAGCAAAACATCTGAATCTGTGATACACTACAAACCGGTGTGTGCATGTGTGTGTTGGTAAAACTGTCTAGATCATTGTTGCTTGATTGTCACTGTATGCAAGAAATATGTCCATTTTCACAAGATTAGTTGAAGCAATAATTCACTGTTCTTGCCTTTTGTTTTCTGCACTTTACATCATTAAATGTATATTTAAGTCAATACATGTTTCGCTTCATTCTTTGTTTTAAAAGACTTTAATCACAATTGTTTCATTACATCAAGCTCAACATTGTTACATTTTTGACTGTTGATTGCAAACATCAAAAATATCATGATGTCTGTTACTGGTAAGGACAGTGATCACAGGCCGGCTTGCAGGATGCCCCCTTCCACTTACTGGACGTCTCCAGGTGACTGACTGGGAAGCAAGTATTTCCACATGGTCGCTTGCATCTGCAATCGCCTTTGATGTCATCGGTCTTGATGTCATGGCATGATGTCATGTAGTTGCAGGGGCTGCGCTGACAAGTTGGACCACAGGACGTTTTCTTAAAGCAGCCATGCACCTGGTTTCCACACACTCCGTTGTGTTTGCAGTTGCCCTGCATCGCAACAGCCTTGCAGCCATAACATGATGCCACGGAGTTGAAAGGGTTAATGCAGAAGTTACTGCAAGCAGGTTTGCCGCATGCCACGATTTTGCCGGCTTTTCTACAACCACAATTAAAGCATGATGGGACGCATTTGCAAGGGTTACTGCAAAGGTTCCCACAAATAGACCTGCAGCACGTCATTTTCTTGCAACCGTCTGACCGCAGTTTTATGGCGGGGAAACAGCTGACTGCGCAACTGTTGTTAATGGGTGATTTTTCAAAAGCCATAGTGTCTTCTGCAAAACACAGATAAGATGATATTAAAGATTATGAGACAAAGGACAAGACAAAACATGAAATGTTTTGGTCAGGCGCAAAATTATCATAACAGGCGCGTTAGATTTTATCATTAAAAAATCTAAAGCTTAAGCGGCTAATAGCTGGGCAGCCAAATAAGGTCACCTTAATATCAGTTTGGTTTCCCCATGTGATTTTATAAAATGTGAAAATACAGGGACACACATTGTGCTACTATAAAACAAATTATTAGCAGTTATATGTGATTATTAGCCAAATTAAACCGGATAAGAAGTTTAAAATATGTGAGGCGAGTACTTACATGAATTCTGCCCGATTGCGTTCAAAAATTAACTGATTTGTTTCTGTTGGTTAATGGTGGTTGTTCTCAGAGCAAGTCTTGCTTGAAGCTGTTGTTTCTCTCCTGAGCTGCCCGCTATATATTCACCTCGTCTCCATCTCCACCCGTCTACAACTCACAGCTGAGGAGTCCTAGGAATGTCCTCATGAGATTCACTGTTGAGGATATCACAGGTTAATTGCATGTATCAATGTATACATGAATCTATTGGTGTAACTTATAGTGCAACAGTAACTAAACAGTAACTAAGACTTTTGACATTCAGTCTCATTAGATACAATTGACAGTAACAATAATAAAATTAATTAATTCAAATCAAAAATCTAAATAATATTACTTTGAGACATAATGGAAATTTGCAAAATTGGAAACGTTAAAAGTTAACATTTTTATAGTAGTTTTATAAACAGCACACAATATTTCCACACTGAACATCAGTGTTCATTTATTACACTAATAAGCTTGATAAGCTAAATAAGCTTCTTAATAAATAAAAATATAAAAAGATATATAATAAAGGATATGTAAATGAGCAACTACCTCGGTCATGTGACCATGTCATGTGACAGTTTCACTGCTCCACCCAGCCCCACCTTTAGTCCATGATTCATTAGGACCAGGAGGGGAAACTTCATGAATTGAAGTTCCTACAAAAGCACCATGTCGTCAGTATTTTAAACTCTCAAATATTAATAATATCATTAGCTGGATTATCGCCATGACTTCCTTATTATGTAGTGGTCACACATTGCACACGCTGTGCATGTAACCACACCCACACAGTTGGAGACATTAATGTAACTGACTGTTAATAAAAATTCCATAAAGGTGCTACGCTATAATGTAAAACATTTGCCCACATCGTAACCATGATACACAATTTGCTCATGTAAATGTGGCGTTACAATTAAAGTGCAACACTCATCGTCTCAACATCACTGTTTTCCTCTCATACACCAAGGACATACCTGACACTCTTCAGCTGTGAGCTGTGATGGGTGGAGATGGAGACGAGATGAATATATAGTGGGCTGCTCAACAGAGAACCATCAGACACAGACTGACTTCCAAACACTCTAGGGAGAAGGACTCAAATCATGTAAGTAATTCATACACTTGGTTTAACTGATAATCGTTAATAATCATTTAAAAAACAAATGTGTCCTCATACCTAGTTTGCAGAAACTTGGCGACTGTTTAAAGATGAATAAAATATTAAAAGTTTGAAGTTCCTCTGGTGAAATCAAACATATGTTAAGATGAACTTACATGGATGTCCAGCTATTTGCATATGCTTGGTTTACTTTGTGGCCACAGATATTAAACATTTCAAACAAATCAAACTCTGGTAGGACCTGAAATCTAAAGAGACTTAAGATTCATGTTTTTCTTGTCACTCATCATCTTGTATTGCATCTTGTTTGTGTTTTGCAGAAGAAGAAACTATGGAACAATCACCCATTAACAACTGTTGCGCAGTCAGCTTTGTTCCCGCTGTTAAACTGCAGTCAGACGGTTGCAAGAAAACAACGTGCTGCAGGTCTGGTTGTGGGAACCTTTGCAGTAACCCTTGCAAATGCGACCCGTCGTGCTTTAACTGTGGTTGTAGGAAAGCCTGCAAAAACTCTGTGGCACCATGTTATGGCTGCAAGACTGTTGCGATGCAGGGCAACTGCAAACACAACGGGATGTGTGGAAACCATGTGCATGGCTGCTTTAAGAAAACGTCCTGTGGTCCAACGTGTCAGAGCAGCTCCTGCAACTACATGACATCATGCCATGACATCAAGACCGATGACATCAAAGGCGACTGCAGATGCAAGCGACCATGTGGAAATACTTGCTTTCCAGTCAGTAACCTGGAGACGTCCAGTAAGTGGAAGGGGGCATCCTGCAAGCCGGCCTGTGATCACTGTCCTTACCAGTAACAGACATCATGACACTATGATCAATTTTAATGTTTGCAATCAACAGTCAAAAATGTAATGTAAATGTACATGTTTAAACATGTAATGATGCAGAACAAACAAAGCTTGAAATACAACAAAACAACAAATGGAAAATAAAGACCTTATAAAGAACAAAAGTGTGCCTTGGTTGTCTCTGATAAACTTAAAATGAAAGAAAATTAAATACAATTCTGTGTAGTCTAACACAAGCTCAGTCAGATGTACTTATATGGGAAATATAATCTTAACACTGTATCAATGGTATTTATTTAAAAAAAGCATCACTAGACATTCAATATAAGGAATTTATTCACATCACAATGTATTGATTACCTGATATTGAAATCCCATTTTCCACTTTGACTGATGTTTACAATCACAAAATAAATCTCCATCCCCAGTCCTACATTACATTAGATTAATCACAACATTTGGTCAACAACAAACACAGCTAAAATATTCTTAGATGTTTACAAACTCATGTAATACTTCAAAACTGAAACAAAATAGGGTTTATTTACCTTAAAGCTACATCAAGGGAGAAATCAACCCTTACCTGTAAATTATTTGTCAGCTTTTGGGAAAAACAAGCCTTCAAAACTCACCACATCCATATTCAACAAGATATAGATGTTAGATTATGTAGATTACGCTGTTTATTGTATGTAATAATTAGGTTGTGTGTTTATGTTTTTGCATTTTTTGCAAGTTTGTGTTTTGAGCCACATTTTCAGTCACGTGCTTGTTGTTGTGGGCGTGTTTATGTGTCGTCACTGCACTATATTAACGTTACTTTCATTTTTTTTATTAAATACATGTATTATGTTTATTCATTCCCCTTGCATGAGTTGTTTCTGTCTTTAATTGTACTTTTTCTACGTAAGCCATTAAAAAATACATTTGTGCTTAATGCCACGTCAAATGCTGTTGACAGAAAGGATAGATATTGAAATCATCATGACGGAGAATGACGTAATAGTTTTCAATATAAACAACTTTTACTGTGTTGGCGACCTCTAGTGACTGATCGGGCATGTGACGTGTTCATGAACACGACAACCATATCTAATACTTTTAACATTAGTTATATGCAGCAAACGTGGGGATTTGCTGTGACTCTTATTTAAATAATGTGCACAATTATTGTTCAGTTTTAAATAATGTGCATAATTATTGTTCAGCTAGATACAGAATAATGGCTGAGGCTTGTAATTCATGCACAGAACAATGCAATAATAATACAATTATATTATTACAGTGTTTGTGACTGTGTGTGTTTAAAATGGGCTTTATGATGATGAACAGACAGCCTTTACAACAGATACACAAAATGAGACAGTAAACATTATACTTAAAGACAAACAGTGCCAAAGGGTAATAGTTTTAAACATGTTAAATTATATATAAAAAATATTTTAACAACCACTATGCAATATGACAGCTCAGCTTGTAATTCTCTAGTTATCATTAGGTTTGGTCAAGAAGTACATTTGTCGGATTTAAACATGTAGCGTTTTATAATGCTGCCATTACATTGTGTTCAAGTTTAATCACCATCGTTATTAAAATGATACATCATTTGTTATGTAAATAAATATGTGAGGATCGCACTGACGCTGTGCGATTAAGCTGTGATGCTCACCTGAAGCAGTAACTTCTCCCCAGTGAGACATTCTTCAATATCGTGCGGATGGGTGGAGATGGAGACGAGGCGAATATAAAGCAGGCAGCTGAGGAGACAGACATCACAACACAAGGAGAACAGCTTCCAGCAAGACTTGCTCTGAGAACATCAACTGTTAACCAACAGAAACAAATCAAGTAAGTAATCGACTCATATATCATTTGAAACTTTGTTAAACTTTTTAAACTTCTTTATTTTGTTTCTAATAATTCAGATTTAACACATCTGGAGATCTGTGTGGGTCACTTGGTGCAAAGACAAATTTATCTACCTTGTTTGGTCTAAAACTTTGTCAAATTTAGGCTAAAGAAAAAGTTTATTTTTTTCTGTTTAATTCACCAGAACAGAAGGAAAACACAGGAGTGTTTCACATTGGTTGCTGCTGTTTTTGGGTTCAATGTCACTTTTTTTTACCATGTGTCTCAGACTCTGAAAACAGCTAAAATGCATGAATGAGGCAAACATGGAGATTTAATGATTGTGTTTGTCTGTTGCTAAGCAACTTCTTATATTTCATCACTATGTTGTTTTACACTGTAAACATGTGGCACTACATTTCAGGGTTATCTCTGTCAATTTTTATTTACTGAGACTATAATATTCTGACAAATAACCCCTTACAGGCTAAAGTCTTTATTTATAAATGATAAACCACTTGCAATGATATTGTTTTATCTGACCAATCCCAGATCAACTTTGTTTTGTCATTCATCATCATCTCTCTCCATTCGTTGCAGTTCACACAATGTCTTGCAGAAAGAAGACTTTCGGCCGCTTCGCACCCATTCAGATGGAGTCTGACAACTGCAGAAAGGGGGCTGAATACGTACCTATCTGGAAAAAGGAGTTCAACGTCTCGCCATGCCTTGATGTTTGTGAGGAAGAATGCAGCACCGTGTCGATCAAGGACCCTTGTGACAATGTGACACCGTGCCTTAACTTTGATTGCAAGAAAGACTGTGAGAGTCTTGCGCCCTGCGTTATGGGTTGCGGTGGTTCTTGCAGTAAACCTTGCAAATATGCAGTGCCATGCCATGAGAATGATTGCAAGGCTGTTGTTGCCTGCAAACCCATTCAGCCGTGTGGCGGGAATTTGATTGGACGCTTTCCAATCGTAGAAGGGCTGTGCAGCAAGACAGACTATGACAACAACCCCTGCAACCTTTTGAGACCCTGCCACGACATCTTTAAGAAGATTCGCACTGACTGTAGAGGATTGCGTCCTTGTGAAAAAGAGGCGCCCGGGCGTTTTCCATTCTGTAAGGTAAACGCGGAAGGGGCCTGCTGCAAACGTGAACACTCATGTTTCAACTGATCACATTATGAGAATTCAGATAAAGTGATCTGGATTGTGGTGTTTCCGATCCACATTTTCTGTTAGCAGAATAAAATTGTTCACCATTTACTGAAACACAAGCAATTAGGCTGAAAGTACAAAGAAATAACAGATTGACAATAAAGATGTTAAAAACAATACTTGTGTTTGTTGATTTTTTTTTAGTAAGTTTTACTTAGCAAGCTTGTCAAAAAAGATACAATTTGTGCATCACTGGTGTAACAAAGAGGAATTATAAAAACAAAAATATAAGTCAAAATAATCAGCCTATGAAAGGCTCACTACAGTTTAACCAGACTACAGGAAAAAAAATCTAAAAAATAATATAATATGAATAATATAATATAAATTGGAAAACAGACTCTTACAGACAAATAACTACTATCAAATAAACTCAAAGCATCATTATTATTGGTCATACAAGTTCTTACATGAGGGATTCAAATTTCCTTAGTGTTTGTAATATAAAATATTGCTTGATGCAATATGAAACTTTAAGCGCAGTCCAAACAGACCATTTATTTTCTGACACCGCATTGATAAATGACTATTCACTTTAAAACCTTTTTAGCTTCTGTATGAAGTGTTTTGTATTTAATGTGTCTTGTTAGGTTTTAGTTCAGTTTATTTGTCTCCCTATTTCATCCGATTCATCAGGTATGAAGGACAAATGCATTGCCATGGAAACAGCGTGTCACCATGGTACCAGGGGATGCACATTCCCGCCGCCCTCCGCTGTGGATGTAACCATTGAGGTCAGGATACATGATGAAGGGCCGTGCATGGGCCAGGACGCTGTTCTTTGCGTCATTCTGAAAAACAACTGCACCCATCCCTGCAGTCTCACGCCCTATAGCCAGGTGGCAGTCATGCACTACGCTGGAGATCAAAAAGCCTTACTGAAGAAAGACCAGACATGCATTAACCTCAACTCCTATGAGGGTGAGGAATTATATACACCTAATGCACACACCTAATACACGGGTCACTCAGACCAACTAGCAACTTCAGACTGCGCACATCAGATCGCATTATCACTGTTGGTTCTCTGTTTTGTACTGGGTGGTTCAATGACTTAAAAAATTAATAAAAATGTCTCCTCTAATTGTCTGACGTAAGCTGTATGATAATAAAGTATCTTGTGTGTGTAAATTGCCCTTCAGCCTGTGTGTGAAATGACATTCAAAATGCCGTGTGTGCTCACAAAGTTTTCATGTCGTAAATAACTGACACTTGTCTTACGAGAACAATGGAAAATTGCATAATAATGTTCTTACGTTCACTCAGTGATATTGAGAGTCTGGCCACAGTAAACCTGATTGAAAACTTTATTCCCAAGAGTCACGGCCCTTACAAACTTCATCACTGGACTGTCCTCAGCTGACTCAAGTTCATGGAGTTGGCAGCTTTATTGTCAGTAAACTCGACTTTAATGATTTTGTTAAATGTGTTAAATCATGGAGCCCTGAAGGTTATTGTCACAGGATATATTTGATATCAAATGTTCAAACTCATCTTACAATACAAATAACAAATCAGAAATACTTTGTATTTTTCCTACTGAAAGCTATAGAATGTTACACTTTGAGACAAATCAGATTTTAATCTGTATTGTAATGCTTTAGAAATTAATATTTGTATCAAGTCTTGTGCTAAATTTATTCAATTATTAATTATAAAATCAGACAAGCTGGATTAATGCAAAATGTAATTTTATGTTTAATTCTGATGAGAAGTTTATATTAAGTTCACTATGCTTAAATTTTTGTAAGTGCTTTTAATAAAGTAATAAAATATGTTTCTAAAAGTAAATGTTCACTGTTTTACTTACTGAACTATAACTGTGAGATCACGTGTGGCTCTATAATGTCCTTATTCAGTATTATTATTCTGTGATTATAACAGTAACATTTACAGTTTGCAATTCTCTTTCGTTCTATGTTATTTCTATGAATGTTACCACCTATTGCAAAGTTCAATAAAATAAGGAGAAATGAGCAAAAGATTCTCATTAATTTAGTTCTGAGGCCAGTCTTTCAAACAGTCTAGCAGTTTAGATAATACATCCTGATTTAGTTCACATAAATAGTTCTGTATAACAGGATAAAATTACAATGGCAACAACAAAAAACTGTTAATTTTAGACTTAACAGTAAAGCGCCGCCACCCTATCAAATTATGCATCAGTTACTAAAGGCAATTAACAATGTAGATTCTATTTCCTGAGTCTAAAGACGACATGACATATAATTAAATATATACAGCACCATCTTAATGTTTTTTTTAGAGCGAGTTTAAATCATTAGTGGTAAATACTCAGACAAGTATTATTATTTAGTCATGGCCCTTGGATCTCTTGACCTGTGTCAGTAAGCAGCTATCTAAAACACCACACCAACTGCATAGCAACAACATAGCTAAAATAACTCAGTACACCTAGCAACGCCTTGGCAACCACACACGACACCTTTTTTCTCTATGATTTCATTTTTGTAGTTCATTTTTTCTCTAAGACAGTGAATCTTAACCCTGTTTTGAAGTCTACCAGACATACATTTTGGATGTCTTACCCAATGGAGAAGGACTTAAGCCGCAACAGCTAACAATCAAGATACGTCTGTGTTTGGTTATTTGTGTATGTCAAACAAATGTATGCCAGATACATATAACTGTTATATGATCCCTGTTATGCCAGTTTCTATAACGTTTTTGGGGCACAAATTAAGAAGGAGGGACATTCAAATATTGTGGTAGGCAAAAAAAGGACACTAGTAATATATTTAATCATTAGTATAGAAAATATGTAGTCACTTATAATTAACTTAATTGAAATGAACCGTGACGTACCACAAATTTTAACCAAAATGCAATATATGTTTGTCACTAATACAGATAATGTGAGGATTTAGCATTTAGAGTTTCAATAATGACTGTGTCAGTGAGACACTGTATTTACCATGTAAATTATTTAAGTAGGAATTTTGTCTAAGGACTGAATCAGTGAAACAGTTTGTCATTCCAATTTTATTATTGTTGTTCCTGTAAGAGGAACAAGGTAAAAAAAGGTTCCAGGTAAAAGTGTTTATGATTGGTAGTATGGCACTGACAAAGCATCTGATTGGCTAGAATAATTTGTGACACATTAAAGCGCCACATTCCTGCGTCATTTAACATATACAAACTAAAACACTCCGCCAAACAAATATTTACAATCATTTATGTCAGACACATGACAGTTTGATTCTTGTGGCCTTTTGAAGTTTTATAAAAAGGTTTATAAATGGGAAAACTAGTCACTACCTATGAATAATAAAGAAATATTCTAATAAAAAGATTCATTTACAAATTCGTGCAACCACAACTAAATACACTTTCAGTTATTTTCATCTCCCCCCATCCCAGGAACTGCTGTTACAAAAACAATATATTGGTAACACAGTATATTAACTTGTTTAAAAACAAAATGTTAATCTATGTTTTATATCATTAGTTAATGTATATTCAGATTTAAACATTATAATATTTACCCAAATAAAATCAACAAAACAAACATTTCCATCTATATTTGAATGTGCATGCATTAATATCTGCCCCTGATCTCTTGCATTAAACTAGCAGATGAAAAGCATTCACTTTCTTACACTTATATTTCAGTCAAGACTGTTATGAATGTGATTATGAACAATACGCATCCCGTCCGTCTGCTTAACAGTTTGAGGTAATTACAGCAATATTTGAGCTAATGTATCTAATTAGTTTTCTTTATGAGACAAAACTTGCTATGTTAGTTCTTAAACTTCCTTTGTGATGCATCCAGCGTGGCTTTCGTGCAGCGTTTAAGCTGTTACAATTAACCCGGGATACTCATGCGAACATTAAACCATCTGTCTCATGCGACAGGGAAATTCTTAACAGTCCTAAGGTATGAGTTGTGAATGGGGTGGAGATACAGCGAATATATAACAGCACCAACACCAGAGACATTTCACAGCTGTTGGTTCCATCTTACCTGGTTTATTCATTCAAGCTCTTTGGATTTAAGGACAAAAACCATGAACATGTAAGTAAGCATTTAAACTATAATGTTTTTTATATTATAATTATTTTGCACATCAATTTACTAAGAACCTGTATTTAAATGTTTATATAGAGCTTTATATATGTTTTAAAATATATATATGTCATGCATGGCTGACAGAAAATAACCTCACTGGATCCTGTGACTTTACTTCTTTTATCACAAAGTCTACAGCACATTTAAACTTTTAAATGTTCAAGTCAACTTTTTTGCATAAAAACCCAATTACTAAAACTTTGAAATAAGTGACTTAAAATCTATATTCATCCCAGAGACAGAGAGAGAGTGAAAAATAAACCTTCATAAATCCTTCATAAAAGTAAATTGGGACTAAATTACATTTTTGGAAACATACAAATTACTAATATTTTAAAGTGGACCTCAGGGAAAGTAATTTAATAGAAAGAGGATATTTTTAATCTTTACCTTAAAGGAAAAACAAATCTACTTATAACTTTTAATCAAGTTAACTGTAAAAACAGAGGCTAGATGTGATAAATTCATTCTGTCTGGATTAGCAGCCCTAGGTTAGAGGATTATGGTTAGATTATTCAAGTTAAAGGAGGACTTTTTTTTCCTCCTGAGAATGAAGATAGCAGTAAGATTATTCTATGTCTACTGATTTCTTTGAGTGAACCATCTTCAGGCACTAAACAACAATGAAGACCTAATAAGTGCTCTTAAATTGTCACACAATTGAAATCCAATTAAAAAGATTATTTTGTTTTATTCTGTCTGTCTCTCAGGGCTCCACACACAGAAGTGAATGGTAAGCGGCTTCTAACTAATTTGACTTATTCTCCTGTATCTCAATTGATAATCATGATAATGAAAATTGATACTGAATGTCTAGCTGTCAGTCTTAACAACATTTCTTATCAACTGCCCAGAACAGATTAAATCCATCTATTAGTCTCAAATAACCACATAGCTTTCAAACTTCAAATATCTTTGCAAAACGCCTGTCTTAAAAATTCTTTACACTTTTTCATTTGTTTTCAGGTGCAATGCTAGAGGTACGTTCTATTGACCTCTTCAAGTCCTATAAAGGGCCGAATCGTCTGGAGCATCGCACAGACCGTTTCCATAGCAACAACCTCATCGTCCGAAGAGGACAGGCTTTTCAGATGTCTCTTGAATTGTCCCGACCATTCAGTCCAAAGACTGATCAACTTAACCTGGAGCTGAGACTTGGTCAGTGCTTTTGTTGTTCTTGTAATCCGTTGCCATCATGTTTATCATTATATCCATGTTTACATCTGTCATTATCATAAAGCACATAACCAATAAAGTTTCAAACCCTTATATTAACACAACGGTTGATTGACAGGCAAGTAGGCCATCCTTTGCTATCATCCAGAATGCATTAGTGTTTACAGCACAGAATGAGAATACATATTTCTGAGAATACATGTTTTCACATATTTCTCTCTGCTTTGTTAGATGATGTCATTTTTATAACATCAAACCCTCACTGCCATTTCCTGTTCCTGTTTGTTTTCCAGGAAATTCTTCACCCTCACACAAGCTCGGTTTTGTGACCGTTCCATTGGTGTCAGAACTTAAAAGAAATTCCTGGGAAGCCAAGATTGTCGAACAGACACAAAACCGAATCAGACTGTCGGTTTATTCCCCCCCAACGGCTTGTATTGGACAGTACAAGCTGACTGTTGTAACAAACACCTCAGGTGGAAAATATTCTTCACCATATACACCAGACAATGACATCTTCATGCTGTTTAACCCCTGGTGTAGAGGTATGTATGAAACATGAAGGAATAAGATCAACATTTTGGGTTTTGTTGACAATCTCAACCAGTATACTGGCTTTATCGTTGCATAAACTTTTTCTCGCTTTACCAGACGACTCTGTGTACCTGGAAGATGAAGCACAGAAGGCGGAGTACGTTCTAAATGACATGGGAAGACTCTACTATGGAACCAAAAGTCAGATCGGCTGCAGAACGTGGAACTTTGGCCTAGTAAGAGTTTCATTAATTTCAGAAAATTTTAACCCCACACCATCCGAGCAATGACAGCATAAAACAAAAGCATCTCCAATGGACACAGATTTTAAGAGCTTAAGATGTGCAGAAACAATTTATTGTTCCAAAGTAAACATGATCTGCACTCACTGCAATAACCTACTAAACTGAAACTTGAATACTGTTCTTATACGACATGGCAAACTTACTCGCTCACTTTTATTCATAGTATGATGAGGGAATCCTGGCTGCATGTTTCTTTGTGCTGGAGAAAAGTGGCACCCCCAGTTCAGGCTGGGGAGACCCCATAACTGTGGTCAGAGTGGTATCTGCTATGGTGAGTTTACCAACATTTAATAAAATACGTCATGCTGTGTTGGTTTAGAAAGCCTTACAATGTCTTTGACCCAGAGCCTGAAATCAATGAAATCAACTTTTCCAGGTTAATGCCAACGACGACCATGGTGTGGTGCAGGGAAAATGGGAAAAAGGCTATGAGGGCGGAGTTGCTCCCACAGCCTGGAGTGGAAGCAGCGCCATCCTGAAACAATACCACAAAAGCGGTGGAACGCCGGTCAAATTTGGACAGTGCTGGGTTTTCGCTGGTGTCACGAATACAAGTAAGAATTACAGCCAGGACAAAAGAAGAACAAACATTCAATGCAACGATTACAGAATTGAGTTATAAGTGATTATATTTAAGTCACTGTAAATGTTCACTGTATCATTTTGTTTTATTGTATTGTGTAGTGTACTGTTGAAAACAGTGATTAAGACTGAACAAATCACAATGAATCTCATGCAAAACATCTATGACCAATTTTCAGCTGAATCACACCAAACCAATTTAACTGAATCATTTAGTAAAGAATGGCAGTCAAATTCAACTGTTGTCACAGAAAAGATTCACACTCCCAATAGTGAGTTAACAGTAGATAATGTTAATTCACACTGTCTCTCTCTCTCTCTCCCCTCTCAGTGATGCGGTGTTTTGGCATTCCCACACGTCCGATCTCAAACTTTAGCTCTGCTCATGACACTGATGTTTCCTTGACAACAGATGTTTACTTAGACGAGAATCTTAAAGAGATTGAGAAACTTAACCACGATTCAATCTGGTAAGATTATGTCTTTATTAAACATGTCACAACTTCATCAAAGTTTATCTGCACCGATTAGTTTTTTTTACTGTAAATTCCAGTTAAAAAAATCCCAAATTCCTCAATATATATCCCACTGATTGGAATACTTCCTAATGGAAGTAAAACATGTTGTTCTGTTTTAATAATAAATTATTACATTAAATATACATCAATATATACAGTCTAATTGTATGTAAATGTATTCTCTCTCTCTCCACCTCATCGTTACCTTTTATGGTTGTTCAGGAACTTCCATGTATGGAATGAGTGCTGGATGACACGCCCAGACCTGCCAACTGGTTTTGGAGGTTGGCAAGTGGTTGATGCCACTCCACAGGAAACCAGTCAGGGCTTCTATCGCTGTGGCCCCGCCTCCGTCGCTGCGGTCCGCAGTGGGCAGGTCTTCCACAAATATGACACGCCCTTCGTCTTTGCTGAGGTGTGTTCATTCCTGACCTGTAATATCACATTCCATCACAATGAAAAACTTCTAATGCGTTTGTTATTCATACTATTATTATTGATTCACCTCTATATAATGCCAAACATGTATGCTGTTATATTTATTTATTGCATTTTGTTTTAGTAAGTAAAACTAAAAGAACACAAAAAACCAACAAACAAGAACGAATAAAAAGGATGAACATGATAAATGGTGTGAATAATGAGAACAGTAACTAATAATGTGGTGATAACATCATTACATTTGTCATTTCAGGATGTTAAAGTTCAAAAATAACACATATTTATAGCTCATACATATTTGTCTAGTAAATTTAATGTTTAAATGGCTCAGTAGCATTTTACAGGCATTGCATATTAACATATATAATATCGCATATTATTGCATACATGCAGTAGAACCAACAACAACAATACACGCGTTTTTAATCTGTTTCCCGCCCATGTCAGGACATGCAAACATGCAAAATCCATAACAATGATCACATCTGATAACATTTGAAGGTAAACAGCGATCAGATCTTCTGGAAGCGAAAGGCTGACGGCACGTTCTCTGAGTTTCGGGTGGATAAGAGCGCAGTGGGTCAATGCATCAGCACTAAAGCTGTGGGTTCAGACACACGTGTGGACATCACACACCTCTACAAATACCCTGAAGGTAACACAACACAGCAACATAACAACTGCTTATTGTTTCGGGGTTTTTTTTTAATAATGCATCGTTCTGAGTTGAAATGATCAAACATTACTCGACACATCTCAGTAACAATTTAACATTTAATGCCCACTAGTGGCGTATGTATATACATAACATAACCTGTTTAAAGCCAAAGTGTTGTGATATTACATGCATGTGTTATTTTAATAAAAAGTGAACGTGTATTACCTGTAAACGTGATTCCTCATCAGCGCGCGCGTTGCTTACGTCAGTCTCGCGCGCCCATTTCATGGTGATGAGGATGAAATAAAATGTCATTTATAAACAACAGTATTTTTTCCGTGTTTTAAATACTTTAAGATGT
>JBAJNP010011016.1:0-15475 GCA_036877545.1 Yasuhikotakia modesta
TGTATGATGATGTACATGTATGATGATGTACAGACTGATGTACATGTATGATGATGTACATGACTGATGTCATTTTTTCAGACCACCATCATGGCTGTGGAGTTTGATGGTGGGGTTGTGATCGGCGCGGACTCTCGTACGACCACAGGGTGAGACGAGCCGCTCTTTCCCTTTGATTCAGATCTCATGACTGTAGAAACGACGTATCTCTATGTAAATGTATATGTATGAAGATCTTCTAACGGAGGGCATTTGTGCAGCGCTTACATCGCCAACCGCGTGACGGACAAATTAACTCCCATCCACGAGCGGATCTTCTGCTGTCGCTCGGGGTCAGCAGCAGACACGCAGGCCATCGCAGACGCCGTCACCTATCAGCTGGGCTTTCACAGGTACTGCAGCGTGTGTGTGGTTCTGATCTCATCATAATCAAATCATAATCGTTATCCTCATAATTTCATCTATATAATCAGCCTACATTCCTCCTTGTAACAGATTGTTGCTAGAGCTGCTATCAGAAACCTTGGACTTTTTCTTCAGTAAAGCTACTGCTTTGCTTTCGTCTTGGTCTCACTTTTGATAAATATTTTTTCATGATTCTCCACTCTACTACTAAATCATATTCATCCCATACTTTGTGTAAGTCCTTAATGTAACCTTTAATCGCTGTCTCACCTGTCTTAGTCATGGACACTGGCTGCATTTTAGCATGCCAGAGGAGAACTGGCCCTCCCTGTCAAGTCCGGGTTCTCACAAGGTTTTTTCTCCACTTGTCAGTCTCTGGTGTTTTGGTTCCTTGCCACTGTCGCCCTGTTGGCTTGCTTGCAGGGAGTCTGCTGACATTAGCTGAGATACTCTCCTATAACTGCTGTCTTGAATACTGTCTAGAAATTCCATATTTTACAGTTGCCTACATCTGTCAATTAGTTCATATAATATAATTCATTTTTATTCATCGTAATTCATCATATATATAATTCATATTTCACATTTCTGTATACTGTCATTCTGTGGTCACTGTCATTTGTACCACAGTGTACCATTGTGAAGCGTGCTGTCTAAATAACTCTGATCTCTCTGTCTCTGCCTCAGCATCGAGATGGATGAAGCTCCTCTGGTCCAGACGGCAGCCAGTCTGTTTCGGGAGATGTGTTACAGGTACAGAGAAGAGCTGATGGCCGGGATCATTGTGGCTGGGTGGGACCAGCGCAGAGGAGGTCAGGTACATCTCACCATCATTCGCTGTTCGGACCATCTGACATTTAACACAGATGTTAAAGAAAAACAAATTAGAATGCAATACAACAGCAAATCTGAGGGGAAATATCACAAAGAAACTGTCAGGTCACATTTCACCCTAAAGTTAAAACAAGGAAAAAATGTGTTGAAGAAGTTTAAGTGTCCATCTCGTGTGTGTGTGGGCAGGTGTACACTGTGCCCGTTGGGGGGATGTTGACCCGGCAGCCCGTGTCAGTAGGTGGATCGGGCAGCAGCTACATCTATGGATACGTGGATTCGAATTACAGAGCTGACATGAGCAAAGAGGAGTGTCTGAAGTTCACTGCTGCAGGTGAGCCCACAGGTCAATTATGGGCCAGACCAAAGGCTTTTTATGGTTTCCACAATCCATTCCAACATTTGAGTACATGCTTTCCTACCCTATACGTGTTCTCTCAAATAAGGTACTTGGGCTATTAGGACTCCATGGAACATTTTTTTGTCCATTTTGCTGTTTAACCTCAAGACTTTAGCAAGAACTGTCAAAACCTTTGATTAGCCTAAAATTGAGTGACATCAGACCCACTGCAGACTGGGTGAGACAGTAAATTTGGCAGAGGTAAATGCAAATTTCTAAGTTGTGTGCGGTACTGCTGAGCTGTGAATACTTCAGCAGTTCAACTGTATTTCTGACATTATAATCGTAAAGTGCTGCATGAACACAGATGATTGTAAATACGTGGCTGAGACTCTTGTGTGTGTCTGCAGCTCTGACGCTGGCCATGGAGAGAGACGGTTCGAGTGGAGGGGTGGTGAGATTGGCTGTCATCACAGAGCAGGGAGTGGAGAGACAGGTCATACTGGGAAACCAGTTACCACAGTTCTCCACCATCTGAAGAGCTGATCTCAGAATCCTGTTAAACGTTTCTGATGTTTGTCACATAAGGTTAAAAACCTGACCTCATTCTTTTTTTTCAAAACTGTAATGCTTTTGATGAAATAAAGGGCTTTTGCTGAGACAAGAATTTGTACTTGTACTTTCAAGCAGTTTAAATTAAATGACAAACAAAGACTATAATTTAATCATGAAACAGAAAACATGAGCCAGCTCATGATGCTGCTGATAAAATATTAACAGTGTACAGCAGTGTCTGTCTTCCAAAAATAACTATCAAAAGGACATGAACAAAATTGAGCTGAAGTGGTGAGCCGTTAGTGGGCATCCATGTTCCGGTGGTGGGTGTGTTATGGACGTCTGAATGCTCATTTACTTTTAATATAAATGATCCTTATCACAAAACACACACATTGTCATCACATAGAAACATCCTTTCATAACAAAAGAAAACTTTTCTGAAAACTTTATCAATCAGTTTCATGTTTTCTGTACATTCCTGTGTGTCTTAGCCTCTATGTCTGTGTAACGTTCTGCTCTCAATGACTCAGAGAGGTTGCAGTGAGATCACTCAGAAAGAAACTGCACATCATGTCAAACATCACACAACACAATATTTGTGTTTCTGCAGTTGTGTAGTGCATATATTCAAGAGATAAACTCTGAAACAGTGTTACTTTTGTATGCCTTTATTTTGTGGTTTATCCAGAAAAAAGAAAAAGCAACAAAACAGAAGTGTCTGAGATGCGTCACAATCGTCAAGTTTGAAGCAGGATGTCGAAACTCCAATTGTGAACTGACATCCCTCAAACACCAGCAGCATTAGCAACATGCGTGACAAATGAAGATTTGATCAAAGCAACACACAAACTCACAAACGCTGATGCTAAACAAAATCAACTATTCATTAATACAGTTGTAAACTGAAAGTAATAAAGATAAAACGAAACAAGTGACAAACTAGTATGGCAGGTGCTCGTTGTGTGACATCAACACAAGCATGACTATCAGAAGATTGTGCTGTATAGTTTAGGGTCAAAGATTATTGTTGTTGTCATGGTCACAGCTCTGATTTTCCCACAACACACACCTGCGCAAATGTTTTGTGTGTCTACAAGACAACAACGCAGACGTCTTGCGTCACGACTGCTGAAACACTTCTGACAGCACAGAGATGATGAACCATCCAACATATCAACATCACCTAAGATCCTACAGAAGACACTCCAGCAGTTGAACCCTAAACTGTAACACCGTTCTGTATCACCCAGCAGTAACCTTATTCCAAATAAATATTTCCCCTCTTTAAGATGTCTCTGTCTTTGCTTTCAAAAAAGTACAAAAAAATAAAAATAACTTTCATCACAACAATCCAAAGTTCATTTCACTGGCATATGAACTCAAGTCATCAGTCTTTCTCTGGAACTTATGCTGATTCTCTGAGTCTGTGAGACAGATTCACTGACCACAGACAGACAGACCTGGTTTTATATACTGATGGTCTGCAGACATTCTCTGCTGTGTGACTGTGAGGTATCTGTGTGTTATGGGCTCAGGATTAAAAGTGGTTTGCAGGTTGTTTTCATTTGACGTGTTAAACAAATAACATTCACTCAGTGTCTTCTGAGAGTTCCTTCATAATATTGGAGATCTCACAAACATCTCACAGCTGCTCACACTAAGACACATATAGGCACTAAGAAAGAATAACACATTTTTTTATTTTTTAATATAAACACATCTACTGTTAAGCAACCAACACACAACCACCTGTCCTACTGAACCACGCAAAAACACACAGATATACAGACACACACTCATGTTTGTACAACTATCTTTGAATCTCTAGCCCCCAACCTTAACCATCACTACTAACTGCTGAAGTTTCAACCACCCAAAAGCTCTTAAATGTCAAAACGTGTCTTTGTTCTCACTCTGATGATACTACTGCTCAGACTGATTCTCACAAAGATAGGTGTACAAGCGCACACACACAAACGCATGTACGTACACACACGTATACACACACTCATACGCGTGCGCACACACACACACACAATGATTTTTATACTGAGCTATCAAACTTTCTACCCTCACAGAAAACTTCAAATCAAAATAAAAACAATATTTCATATGTTTTTCTGCCATTTGGTTTATGAGGACACAGTGTAGAAACACTAGTACACAAACACAAAGGCTTTCACAAAGGTTTGTTGCACCATCGCACTGATGTTTGCGCTCAGGAATTACTACACACATACACACACAAATACACACACACATACACACGTATACACAAGTACACACACACGTACACACACATACACACACCTCAGAGCTGACAGGAACTCAGTCAAGTGCATCAGACGGGCGTTTCTTTGCTCTTCAGGTCAGGTGCGCTGAACTGGCGTCTCATGCGCGGTGGGGTGACGTATCCCTGCGGTTTGTGAATCCAGCTGACCATGGCGTGATGTTGCTCTGTGTTTGCTGGCGGGAGAGTCTGGAAGCTCTGAGGGGCAGACCGGTACCCCCCTTCCCCCTGTACACAACCACCTGGAGACTGTCGCCGATAACGACCGTGCCCGGCCTGCAGTGAGTTGTTGTTGTAAAACTCGTTGCTATAGTGACCCTGGTTGTCAGACAGGGCAGAGCCATCCAGCGAGTTGCGCCTGTACTGCCACTGCTGTGGAAAGGGATTGCCATCGCCATAGTTACCACGGGCATAATGGCGGGGGGGGCAGGGACGAATGGGAGAAGGTGCGCGCGGGACAGCCGGAGACTGAAAGGGGACAGGAAGTAATGGGGCACGGGCCTGACTCTCGCTGTGCTCATCTTTAGCATTGTCCAGCCCACAGGAGCCATTGGGGCCCCAGGACAGCCGGTGCTGTGGGTTGCTCTTGAAAGGGAACTTCAGCTTGCAGTCCTGCGGGGGGATGAAGCGCCCCGTCCCTGGCAGATGGACCACCCCTTCCCCGGCCCCCGCCCCTCTGCGCAGACGCTTGCCGATCTGCTGCTGCTGCAGGTTGTGCAGACGTGTCTGCTCTTGCTTGAGCCAGCGCATGCGGCCCCTGCGGAAGGCAGGGTCCTCTTCCATCAGCCGGCTCACACGCTCCTCTTTAGGGAGGTGCTGCAGGGAGACACACCCATTCTGCCCATTGCTCCGCCCATCATCTTCAGTCACGTCTTCTGAGGACACGTCATCCTAAACACACCAACAAACAGTTACAGAACACACCTCCACTCAAAAGCGTCAACTGTATGTGTATGTATGTGTGTGTGTGTGTGTGTGTGTGTGTGTGTATTTGTATGTATGTGGGTGTGTGCGTGTGTGTGTGTATGTATGTGTGCGTGTGGTCCTGGTATTTACTACATTATGAAGACCAAATAGCCCTCAAGTACAGTAGTAGCAGTTAATGTTGACCTTGTGAGGACTCTGATGTGTCCCATAAGGAAACAAGCTTATAAAACACACAGAATGCTCTACGAAATTCAAAAAATCTTTAAACAAATAAAACCCAAATAAAAGGTTTTAGAGGGATGGTTAATGTAGGGCATGAAGGTTTATACAGGTTTATACAGTATGTGAAATGCTCCATCTATGGGATGTGTGAGTGTATTAGTGCGTCACCTGTGGCACTGGTGGTATGATTCTCTCCATCTTCATCATTCTGTCTCTGAGGGCTTTGATCTCCTCGTCCTTCATGCTGTTCTGCTCTTTCACCTCTTGTAAAATATCTGTCAGTTTGTTGATATGAGCTTTCAGATCATACATGCCGGTTTTGCTGGTTTCCCCATCTGCACAGGCATCTGCTGTCTCCTGTGTGCGCTCGTCTCCAATCCCCACTGTGTCCCACACGTCCTGTGCCACCTCCCTCCACAAGTCTTTGTCCGCAGTGTCCTGTTTGCCATACATGCGACACAGTTCCTTCATTTTGACGATAGCGAGTGCCTCAACCTCACGGCGGGAGTGTTTGAAGTCTCCGAGCGCCACCTCATAACAAATCTCCTTCACTGCCTGCAGCTTCAGGTCCATCACCGTCACCTGCTGGGGCTCTTTGCTGATCCTGCGGCGCTGCGGGATCTGGTAGACTCGTATGGGTTCCCGACGCTTGCCGCTGCTGGGCAGCCCGCAGCGCTTCACTATTGACTGCACCTGACAGACAGACAGAAGCAGGACACTGATTGGCTGAGGTTCACGTGATGAGTGCGTGTTTGAGATCTGCTGATGTAAAACCTTATTGGCTGGTAGTTTCTCTCTCAAAGAGGAAATGAGTCTCCAGCTCTCCTCACACGAACGTTTGTCTGAGTCGTCTCCACTGTCTGAATCTGCGTACTAACACATGAAACATCAGAACAGACATCATCTGAACACAGCCCACATAACCATCCTCCCCATCCTCATGCTCACTCCACTGGCCACACCTAACTGCCTGCATTACACTTAAATCTGGCCCTGAACTTCAGGACAGTCTGTCTCTCCCTCCGTCTCTCTCTCACCAGTCTTTGTTGTTCCAGTAAAAGGTCTGCTTCCTCTTTTTCTCTTCGATACTGTATTTCCACATCCTGCAGCCTAAAACAGAGACAGACCTCAGCATCTCACAGACATGTATGTGTTTAGAGGTCCTCCTCTGTCTTGCTCTCTGACCTCCGCTCCATCTCCAGTCTGATATCAATGCCCTGTTTCTCCAGCAGCTCTCTCTGGGCATAATTCCAGTCCACTGCCTCTCCCAGGTGCTCCAGGCCGGTACTGCGCTCTCGCTCCAAACGCGCCTGCTCTGGGTGGTTGAACCTGAATACATGGTTCTTCCCCATGACGATACGGTTTCCTGGAAGCAGAGGTCAAGGTGAAGATGATCAGAGACTCCAAGTGAAAGATACAAGAGATTCACTTACCCTGTCTGAGCTTCTGACATTCTGTGATCTGCTTTCCATTCACATACGTCTCTGCTCCCTTCAGCGGTTCCAGAGTTACTTCCACTGCAGTGCAGACACACAGACAGCCAGACACACAGACAGGATGACAGCCAGACACACAGACAGGATGACAGCCAGACACAGACAGCCAGACACAGACAGAATGACAGGCAGACAATCAGGCAGCCAGACACAGGCAAACAGAGACAGACAGTGAGCGATTGGTCAGTCTCTGTTCACACCCACTCTTGATCCGTCGAACATTCAGAAGTGATCAAATCTTCGCCACGTCTCGCTCACAATATCAACTATAATGTTGATAAAGTGTTTGTATGAAGTGAACTTCAGATGATTTGCTTGCTGTTATGAGTATCTGCTGTAATGAGATGAGTGGATCACAACAGCAGAGGAACACAGAAACACAGACATGTGGCCTGTCAGATTAGGGTAACAGACAGACAGGGAGTGTATGTGGTCAGATAAAAATGAATTCATATTAAAATCACAACAGAGGAGAATGAAATGAAATGAGTGATACAGTAGGTGTGTGTGTGAGTCTGTTTGTTGAGGGAGGACAGACGAGAGGAACTCATGAAAGATTGATCTTTCAGATGGTACCTGTGTCAAATCCTAGCGACTGTTCCACAGACAGAGAGAAAACCACAGTACATGAGCGTGTGTTACTCATACAATCACACACCCACGCATGTACACGCGCACACACTTACACACACACTTACCTTCTCCAGAATTGTTGATGTGGCTGTAAAACACACAGTGCCGCTCTTTAATACATGAACCACTGAGCTTAATGTCCACATCCTTCTGCCCGACTCTGATGAACACACACAACACGAAACAGACACACACACACAATACTTGAAAAAGGCTTGTATTAATTTATTAATTATATAATAAGACCATTTAAACCAGGCCCAGGGGTGTCTCAAAGTACTAAGCACCTACTAACCCTAACCTTAACCAAAACAAATGTTAACACACCCTTAGATAAAAAGATTAAAAGCAAGACCATATAGTGTGCATGCATCGCAGAACTGGGGTTTGCTTTTCACTTATAAATATGACATGCAAAATCACTCCTGTCAGAAGCACCCTCACTATTTTCACAAGCACCCTCACTAACCGGCCTGATTCAAATTGACATTATTCTCAAGCACAAATCTTTTAATTGGGATGATTTTTCTGGACAAGATTCACACAGTAATGATTCATAATAAATAAGGATCCCTAACTCTGAACCTGATCATATCAACACACACACACACACACAATTACCTAGTCACTCCCTCTTTAATGTAGTACAATAAACACTCTGACATCAGTGGATCTTCATTCAGATTCACGAGGTGTGGTGTCTGAAACACAAACACACTCCTAAGTGCCAATCTGTGTTAATTAGCTATTAGGTAAATGAAGGTGGTAAATTAGGCATCTGAACTGTGTGTGAGTCTACTGACCCCTTTAGGTGAAAACACTCCTACTGTTCCTCCATCTTGTTTAATGGAGAGACCCATCTCAGCTAGCACAGCCTCCCTACAAACACAACAACAAAAACACATCAATGTGTGTGCATGTGTAATTTATTTATTTTATTGAGGACCAATTTGCATCAAAAAGTTCAGTAGAAAAGTGACAAACCTGAGCAAAACATTCTTTTTGAGGTCATTTGTAATAACATGAAAATATAGTTACATTTTTTATTGTAAAAATGCAAACACATTCTGTTAGGGTTATATGCAACACAGTATAAAGTAGGTTCCCATTCTCACATTTAATATTTGAGCCTCATAAATGACCCGTAACTGTAATCATTTTAATTTAGTATAAAGTTCATTCTGCAGCTGTACCACAAAGATATTCTGGATGTCATTATCATGACGAGCCCAATATTATTTAAAGACTTTCCTGTCAGGGAACTGTCACGTCCATAACGTATTTCCTTAATCTAACACTTTTAAACACTGACATTGACTATATACTGTCTGGACTCATTAAAGGGTTAGAAAAAAATAAACAAATGGTTTTAGTGTATTGTTATTAAACCCATTCTTGAAGCTTTTATGTTTTAAGTTTTGTCTGCAAAAGTCCCTGCCATAGGACAGCAATTCTAGTGTTATTTAAACACTGCTTGTGTGTTTTACCTCTCCAGGCGTATAGACTCTGTTTTCCTTAGTTTCTCCTCCCATGTCTCATTTAGCTCAGCAATGATCTTTTCTGTTTCCTGCAGCACGCACACACACACACGCACACACACGCGCACACACACGCGCACACACACACACACACACGCACACACACGCGCACACACACACACACACACACACGCACACGCGCGCACACACACGCACCCACACGCACACACACACGCACACGCACACACACGCACACACACACGCACATTTGACATGATATTAATTAGGTCATTTTTTACACTTCTGTTGATTTTATCAGGCTAATTTTACTTCCTATTGCCAACCCTAAACATAATCCTTACACAAATGTTCTTAACATTGGATTTAAAGATAAATTGGATCTGATTTATGAATCTTTATTTATTGAGGACAGTGGTGGGGCAGTTGTAGTCTATTTGTTAAGGAGTCAGGCTAGTAATCAGTAGGTTGCTGGTTCGATAGCAACTGATTTACCCTGCAGCTGGTTACCCATAACTAACAAAAACATTTCACTTTTAGAATGTCTCACAATAACATAACCCCTGCCCTCGTACCTTCAGTCGCTCCACTGCTTCCTCATTTGTAATTATTTCGCCCTGAAATTCTTCTAAATGACACTGGTCATCCACAGCGACAGGGTCACCTTCAGAGGCGGAGCCCTCTCTGGTCACAGGTGCTGTGATTGGTGAGGCTCCATTAGAGGCGGGTCCAGCAGACAAGAAAGCAACAGGGTTACTGTTGACCTCAGCAGCTGCAACACAAGGTCTAATATATAATATATAATATATAATCTAATATATACAGTTTTTGCTTCATATGTAACATCAGATTCTCATTGGCTACAGTCCACAACAATGGACCAACAATCTGTCAAAATATATTGTGTGTATGTGCGTGTGGTCAGACATCTGTCTTATAAAGCCCAGTGTGATATCATCAAACTCCATTTACACATCACTCCTATCTTATTCCCCAAACAATACAACCAGTTTGGTACCATAGTTCTCATATAAATAAATATATAAACTGTTAGGTCCAGTGAATGAATTACTAATTACATCTAAACTAATGAAATAAAGTTTCATTCACATGGGACTAGCATTTTTCCAGCACATTTTACAGGAGGTAAACGTCACAGTAAAATCTGATGATTCCTCAGATGGCACATTCGACAAGAACAAAACCCCTGACAAGCTCTGCTGATGATCCCCTCACACAACTCTCCATGGAAAACTTATCCCGTCTACATGGGGCTGGGTTAGGGCAGACACACTTGTAATGGATAGATTCTACTGTGTCCTCACAAATACAAACGTGTGTGTTTGGTGCATCAGAGCCATGGTACCTTGTGCTGTGATGAGTTTGCTCAGCCCCTGTGCCAGCAGAAGGTCTCTCAGTCGATTCACTTCATCCTTAAGTTCTCTGATCAGACGAGCATTTGGATCTTCATTGATTACAGCGTTACAGCGAATCTGCTTTGCCCGGTCAGCATATCTACACACACACACACACACACACACACACACACACTGGCAGCTGTAAGACAGGCACAGGGGATGAATGATTGGGTGATTGACGGTGGAGTGATACATACCTGAGGGTGCTAAGTGTTTCTTCATAGTTTATATCTGCAGGACTTAGAGCGGCAATCATCGCTGTACGAGAGTTACCACCTGAAACATACAAACACCAAAACCAGAATTGCCTCCCCGTATCTCTGCCTCCCCGTGTCCCTGTCTTACCCAGGTTCTCTTTCAGTATCCAGGTTAGCACCGAGTCTCTGTAGGGGATGAAATCAGATTTCTTTCTTTTGCTGGTTTGCTGTTGGTCAGATATAAACATAGAGATCAGGTGACAACGTCATGGGATCACAGTCAGAGAAAAATATCATGTCCAGTGAGGGTTGAAAACATCTCACCATTTCAGCCAGAGCAGAGATGACCTTCCCCAGAGTAGTGAGAGATTTATTAATATTTGCACCTTCCTGTGTGTGCATGAGAGAGCGTGAGAGACTGAATGACTGAATGAGGAGAACATGAGTGTGTTACCTTCAGTCTCACTCCTCTGGCTCCTGATGAATCTGCTCGCTCACTGCCCGCCAAATCCACCAGACTCACCTTACTCACCTATCACACAGAAAAACACTTCAACAAACTCTCTCACACACACACACACTCATGGTTCTGATGTGCGCACACTCATGGTTCTGAAGCGCACCCACACACATACACACACACTAATGGTTCTGATGCACACACACACACCTTCTCTGTGTGCAGGTCGGTCAGCTGATCTTTGCGGTGTTGAGTGAAGATGATGGTGAACACAGCATGTGAGCGACTGCTGGTCTCATTCATGTTTGTCGCTGCCACTGTCCTAATCAACACAGATCAACACAGTTATAATGCTTTACAGAAGAGCTGTAAAAAATGACTATTTAATTATCATTTTTATGATTATCTTTTCAAGTTAAAACATTTTCTTATAAACAATACTTCAATACTTCAAATCATTCGAACATAAAAATTAAGGTACCTTACCTAAAATGGTAAGATAAATGCATCTATCAGTAATGTGATATGTAACCATAGCGACAATCAAAAATGGCAACATTCAGAACACCAGTCCAATCCATCAACGATTTCAAACAAATGACTTTAGAGGGACTTTGAGATACCAGTGAATCTGTGAGTCTAAACCTGTGACCATTATAAAGCTCAGGGCGGCTTTCACGTTTGTGAAGAATGCGGCTGTGAATCCTGAAAACATGCAGACGGCAGTTTGGATATGTTATCAATTTGTCACACTAGTACCAACCGCTTCAGCTCAAAAGTCTTGTTTTGTGTGAAACACGACAGGTTAAGGATGTGCATAAAGAGTGAGACGCATCGCATATGACTCTGCAGCGTTCCATTCTGAAGCGTTCCAGCCCTGCTCTCAGTCATGGGAGTCATACCGGGCCTGGTTTCCTGACTCCATCAAGTCTCTGATGTCTTCATATGATGTCACCGCAAGTTTAGACAGGTCCTCCACATATGGACCCATGATGGGATGTTCTCGGACCCGAAGTGCTCCTTTACTCTTTGGGTTCAACAGATCTCTTACTCTCTCACAGTAAATCTCCATAAAGGACACCTACGCAAACACACACACAGTAAATGTTGTGCTGCATACAGTGTGTGTCTGTGCATGTGTGTAGGCCCGCACCTCTACAGAGAAGGAGAGCTCAGGGTCTGCATTCTCACACACGCGTCTGAAGAGATCTTCGCACATCTGTCAAATAAACGTTTAATTAAAACACAGAAACACACATACAACTACCTGCTGACTCACAGAAACACAACACTCATCGGTGAGTGCTCCTACATAAAAAATATCAGATAAATCTTAGAATAAGATAAGATAAATACATTTGTCTAAAGCATGATAGTGGTCCTGTTCCCTTTTCAAACTCTGTCTCCAGTTAAATGTCACTGGCCTGCGTCACGTAACTATAGTATAAATATCACATGTGTGTGTACCTGTGGGATAATGCCTTGTTGACCTGGTTCTTGTTTTCCCATCATGGTGTATGATTTTCCAGCTCCAGTCTGACCATAAGCAAATATACACACATTATACCCCTCAAAAGCATGAAGCAACATTTCTTCTCCAATATCCAGATACACCTGACGCTGGGACACAAACGCTGGGTCTTCCTCCTGCACACACACACACGAAACTATTTACTTAAATAATATTTACTACATTCTAAATACTCTAAACACTCTCAACATCATAAGAGTTAAAACTGATAATAATCTGTCACATTTTTGTGCCTTTCAAATATCAGTGAGAACTGTAACATCCAAACATCTTCAGAATGTCACACACAGAATATTTTGACAAGATCTAAGCCACAGATCTTACTGTACTGTGAGACCAGTAGGAATAATCAAAGGTGAAGTTCTTTGCTGCTTCTTTTGACTGCTTAGGGTTCCAGATACCTGTGAGACACACACACACAAAACTTTATCAGACAGTTACAAAAACTACACAGGTAACTAAACAACTCAAAGACAGACTGAAATGTTGTTTACAGGAGGTTTACAAGTGTACAATTACTTGTGTGTATACTCACAGGTGGTGTTTCCCTGCATTCGTATGACACATTTCGCATCTCGGCTGTTTTCACGCGCATTGAAGGGTCGAACTCTGACTGCTACCTTCACTGAAGCGGCCATGCTTAAATACAGACAATCAGAAATCACACAAATGTGTTTTCTGCATTTTACTCCTAAAGAGATTTCAGAATTGCTGCTTTAGCATGGCCTCTTACAAAATTAGCAAGTATACATTGTTCCTGTATAGATCTCCTATAATGATAGCCAGTATAAATCAGGATACAGAAATGTTTAGAGCAATTATAAAACAAAAGAACAACAGTATTCCAGCACATTCCAGCTGCATGTGTGTAAGGCCTTTTAAACCAGACAGTTAATCACTATTTATTAAACAATAGCTCATCCAAAAATGAGCTGTAGCGCACATATCCTTAATGGGTCATTTTATCCATTCAAAACACACACAGAGACACTCTTTATCAGTGTCTTTACCTAGAATCAAAGTGTGAGATTAAAACCAAACTGAGACATCAGACAGACAGACAGACACACGACAGATGGACAGCTCCAGCTGTCACAACACACACAACACTTGTGTGAAGCACAGAATTGTTCAGTTGCACTCCTGACAGTGTGTGTGATAGTATGGCAACATCATGTTATAATTCTATAGTCGTGTACCATCACAGCCCAGAAAACCCACAGCACATGTGTTCAACACTACAGTAACACCACAGAACTATAAGACCTGTGTGTACTGTATGTAAGTGGTCCTGCTAATCCCTACATTATGAGGACCAATACCAGCAAATGTTGACATCTGTTATATGTCATATAACATCATACATCATATAACAAACAGACTTTCAGCTATCAAAACAATTACTTTTTAATGGAAAAAGCAGCAGGTTTTCTGAGATGAGTAGGGTTAGCATTACATTAGCAATACATTTGTATAGTATGAAAAGCATCTAAAGAATGTCAGATGAATACAAGAAAGCGACTTACCTTCACTGAACCCGGTGTGTCCTTCTGTCGGTCACGCGCTTCTGGGATCAGCTGTAGTGTCGGGAGAGATCAGACGTTTCAGCGGTTCACCGGAGGACGCGGGCGGGGCGCCGCACTATTAACCCGATTACCTATAACATTCACCGTATTTAACGGTTTTGAGCTGGTAGATACGCCACCGATAAATGCTGCCTGTCAAGATAGCCGATGTGAAACTCTGGTGGAGGCCGCGCGCGTCGGATGTCCCGCAGCCGCGCCGGTGACTGTATGTCGCGCCGCCGCGGACTGACTCGCTGCCGGTGGGCGGACGGTGAAGTTTATCTGGGAAATTAAATGATAAGAAGAACAAATAATAATAATATAAAGTCGCCGCTGCCCGCGGTATGTGCGCGCGCCCCCGCCCCGTCCGGACCTCGCGCAGCCGTGCCAAGTCCAGCGAGTGACGTCACGACGGGGAACCGGACACCGGGGCGGAACCTTAAACATACACACGGCCGGTACTGATCCGGGTGACAGGGTAATAGCAATAAAGTAAAAACTGCAGCGCTTGAGGCTTTCCTGACAAATAATGTTGTTGATAAATAACTTCTTAAACGTTTTAAATATATATGGGTATTTATGTTTAATGTTTATGCTGGTTTACTGAAGGACTGTGGAACTACTAACATAATATCTGCTAATGCTGGGTTAATGAATCAGACTTCTTATAAACAAACAGGCTGAGGTCGTTTATCTGGTGTCTGTGTTATCTGCTATCTGTCATCATCTGTTATCTGCTATCTGTCATCTGTTATCATCTGTTATCTGTTATCATCTGTCATCTGTTATCATCTGTTATCTGTTATCATCTGTCATCTATCTGTCATCCGTTATCATCTGTTATCATCTGTCATCTGTTATCATCTGTCATCCGTTATCATCTGTTATCATCTGTCATCTGTTATCATCTGTCATCTGTTATCTATCTGTCATCCGTTATCATCTGTTATCATCTGTTATCTGTTATCATCTGTCATCTGTTATCATCTGTCATCTGTTATCTATCTGTCATCTGTTATCATCTGTCATCTGTTATCATCTGTTATCTGTTATCATCTGTTATCTGTGTCGGTTTATAGAAACTCTTTCTATACACATACACAGAG
>JBAJNP010011017.1:0-15472 GCA_036877545.1 Yasuhikotakia modesta
TAACATCCTTAACAGTGAATCTGTATGAATTAATAACAGAGTAAATCATAACATTTCACATCATCCAGTAACTTACTCCAGTGATGGTCTCAGCTGATCCGTTGGCTTCCGAACATCCTGTGCCATCTCCTAATTTAACGCAGATGGATTCGTCCTATGCTAACGTCTCGCTTGAAAAGTCTGGCCGTCTGCTTTTCATATAATTGTTTTATTTGGTCAGTGGCATCTGGAAACCCTCACATTCCAAAAACTGCCGTCCACCATCATGAATGCCAAAGCTTCTCAAAGTTGTTGGGCTTGACAAAATATTGGCTTTTAATCTGTTCGACTGTGAAGACAAAGACAGAGTTTCCTTCAGGCTATGAAAATGATTAAGAGTTTTTGAGTGCATAAGTGTTATTTCTGGAGTGAATTGAATCTCATTCCCCTATACCAATATTGTACTTTAAAAGCTGATATTGACTGATACTGGTGTTTTTATTACATGTAAAGTTTCTGCGATGTCTGGGAATTGACTTGGTAATTATAGCTTTTAACATTAGTGTTATGGGTCAAAATTGAAGTACATGGAGATGGTAAATAAACATAGTTAATAAACAAACAGTCTTCAATCCAGAAGCCGCATAGGAACACACACCTTAATGTTGACATTGACAAAAATGGAGGCGGGGCTAATTTACTTAATTTAAAATAAGTACTGATATTGACTGATAATCTCAACACCTGGAAACACAATGACATGTAACAATTAAAAGTCAAGCTGCAAATTATTCAACTGTCAAATTGTTTTATAATTTATTCCACAGAATATGATAAATCTAACAAGTTTTCATTAACATATAACATGTATCACACAAAACCATTACAGTTAATATAAACTGTGACCATCATCGTTTAGTGTGAAAACCCCAGGCGATATTTCTCAGAGAGTGATGATTTAAAACACTCAGGATCAATATTTTGTGTGAGGATTGATCTTATAGAACATCAGTTTCAGAAGCATCAATACATCTATTGAATTGAGACAAATAGTGTATCAAGAACCTCAGACTGTGATTTATTAGATAAGGTTTTTTGTTGTTTTTCTAACTTGAGCTAAAATTGTTCAGGTGACATCTGCCCTCCACAAGTTTAGAAGAATTACAGATGAACTTGTGTCATTTTTACAGCCTATAAGAAATAAATCTTTATCTAATGATTAAGAAAATATTTTTAGCTGGAATAATGTGCAGCTCTTAATGTAAAAAAGTAATTTTTTTTTTTTACCTCAGAAGCATAATTAACTTTTAAAGCCACAAGACGTCATATCATTTACTCTGGAGCTTTAAATTAAATTGTGCCGCAGTGCATCCTGTAATAGATGGTTATAGATGGGAAGACATGTTTCCTGTCTGTTACCAATAAGAGTTCAGAAAACTGGGCTAGGAGCAAAGGTATTTGTTCAGCTCACAGGAAAACCAATTTTGTGTGTTGTTATTGTGTTTCTGAAGCTCAGAGTTTTTTCTAACAAGTGTTCCTCTCACAGGGGTCTGGAATACTCAATGATGGGTCATATATGTGTGTATATGTATGTGTATATGTGTGTGTGTGTGTATATATACACATACGCATACACACATATATATATACACACATTGTTAGAATACATGTGAATATTGTTTTTAATATTTTCATTATAAATGTCAAAGTGAATATTTACTAATATTCACTTTTACTAATATTAAGTAGTACTGCTTATAATGTGAGAATCTGTGGACTGAGTGGTCAAGATAGCGCAAAAAGGAAACAAGTAATTATTTCTAGACTCCATTTTATTACCCTATCCACCCTCTCTTCCAAAAAAATCCCTTAACTTTCCCTGAGATGAGGGTCGCAAAGTCAGCAGTATGTTCTCTATTATTTAAATCCATTTACATCCCCTATCTAACAGCAGGCAATTATTTTGACATGAATGAAATCACTTTCCAAAACACAACAGTAGCAATCTATTCACTGCCATAATTTATGACTGTTTTCTGTGTGCATCTTCATTACAGGGCTTTCACATGGAAATGAAGAATGACAAAGCTAATTTCAGGAGAAAAAAAATATTAAAAAGGAGAACACCTTGCTGCCAAGGCAACCGTTTTCCTAACTGCACGTCCATGATATTTCACTCAGCTAGTTTAGGTACGTTAATACTCATGTCAGAAGATCAGTCCTGGGAACTCCACGTTTAAGACAAATGTTTAGGTGGGAGTGAGAAAGCACTAGTCTCTGTGGAATACACAAACAGGTTCCTGGAGAGTGTGTCGGCACAGATTGAAATATAGGTTTCAGTTGGCATCTGTTAAGAAAAGATGGCTGCATGGCAGCCCATCCATCCTCACGCCGCTGTACCTGGATCAGAGACTGTCATTTACACAGCTCAACCTCTGGGTCACGGAACCACCGCTTGTTTCTAAAAACAGCTTTTTAAGACAGAGCATGATCTTTATTTCTGAGGTTAAACTTTCAGCATGAATAAAAGGATTCGTGCTGTATATAAATGGTCATACATATATATTTCACATAAGCTTTAGCAAGGTTATTATGTCTTGTCTGTGCATTATAATTTGCAGTATTGTACAGTACATTATAGCTGGTGTTGACATCCATATTTAAGGATCAAGCGTAGTTATATAATGATGTGATATGGGTTTAAAAACAGCTTTTAGTTTGTTTGGTAAATGCCCCCACAAAAAAAAATTATAATTCTCATAGCTATTTAACATTTACCAGCACAAAATATTATATCTGTGTATTTATATATTATAATATGTATTTGTGACATAAAATAAGTAACTGTTTATGATTGTAATTTAGGAATATTTCTATTTAACAAACGCATATAACCGGCACCTGTTTTCTTCTGCAAACATAAACTAGGAAATAAATAGAATTCTAGCAACTTCCTATAACTTCAGTCCCCACCTCATGTATGTTTCTCCACGTGATTAAATCAGATGCCTCTTTTTACTCATCATGTACTCATACCATTACAGTATGTAGCACACAAGAAGGTCCGCCCGGTTTCTCTCAGTCCCGGCAGCCCACCGATGGCGCATCACTGATGAGATTGTGGTTATTCTTGGCTGCTCCATCCACAATGAAACAAAACCAGTGTGTGTGTGTTTTTAGCACTGAGGCTCAAAGCCAGATCTCAGCAATGAAATGGGATAATTTTCTGCACCATCCGAGCAATTCGGCATGTTTGCATGCTGGTGTAGACATGACGGATCGCAGAATGGCCCCATCACTGGAACTACTCTCATGAAAAAAGCGTTGACAAACCACCCCAAACATTGGCTTATAAATATCATATTTCATCCCTTTCAACATTCAGGCACCAGTCTCCTCTCATATAAACAACATCAAACTCGATTTGCAGCCTTTTCTGACTCTTACTAATGTAATCCGATATTTTGGCCTTATTTAATTTTCAGGGAAAGTAAATCTCCAGGCTCTTCAAATGGCCAAGTTCATGTTTCTTTGTCTCATTTCACAACAATCATCTCCTTGCTTTATACTGGGAGGGCCTGTTGCAAAAATCATAAGTTATGTCATTTCCTTGCAGAAAACTAGTTTAGACCTGAATGAATTCCTGTGCTGGTCAATGCTGGTTCGGTTCTGGTCAACCTGGATTAACCTAATGCCACGCTATTAAAGCTGGGTAACCAATGAAATCTTGCTGGTTAAGATAGTTAAGAACCTATTAGTGATAAAAGCACTGTTATGCTGTTTCTTTCTGTAGCAAAAAAGAAATTAATAGTCAATAATTTGTTTTTTTGAAGATTAGATTGAAGAAACTGATATAAATATTAAGCATATTGCGTGTATCAGTATATTTTTGTCTTTCAGGAAAATAACTAGGGTAGAAAATGGAACCTATTTCTGGACTAAAATCTAATTTAAAACCTGTGCAAAAATACGGTTCCCTGCACAGATACGATTTTAAAATCAAGCCTGTTCTGAATTAAATTAGCTCAAATGGCCGGCTGCTTTGAAACAACATGCGGGTTTCCTGGACTGTAACAAGGTGACAGCAGTCCAATTTGATTAAGGTTGACGTGATTGATGCATGTTGTGCTGTTAAGCCATCTAAAGCTTTTTGTCTTGCCAAATAACTTTAACAAGAATTATTCTTCTCTTAGATATGCTAGTTGTTTGACAAGTAAGTTTACACCGAGATAGACATGCTAGCACTCCAGGCTATAGTTAAGTGTCGACAATACCTCTATGACGAGCTTATTTACATAGAGAGTGACATCTAAACATTAAGGGGTGGAGTCAACAGTGTTTTGGTCAGATCAGCCATTGTAGCTTGTGTTTGCTATAATCACAGAGAGCTACAATGTGTTGCACTCAAGGGTCAAACCACAATGTTCCTGAGCTCTCAGATTTGCTTTTAGGACTAAATATCAATTTGCAATTTACCACCAGAGAACAGAATTAAATGTCTGTCACAGTACTAAAGGTATCTTTACTTGCCATTTAAACTCTGAAAGGCGGCAATCAGAGGGGAATGGTACGGCTGCATGAGACAAATTGGTTTGTTTTGTTGGCTGGTGCTCTTGCTGAGCCCTGCTTGGAATCCAAATAACACCTGGATCATACTCTGATATAAACAGAAATCCCACAACCAGAAACTTCTGGACTGTCCAAACCACCTCATTTTACACTGTGGTAGAAACTTTAAGCAGTTGATTTGTATGCTTCAAAAGATTTACAGCTTGGCCATATCCCATGTTTAAAAGTATAAAATATAGTGTGTACATTTGGTTTTGCTGTATTATGTAGGTCTCTGTTTTTGACCTGTAATGTTTAGGAAGCCATGCGTTTATTGTGTTAGGTACAGGCCTTTGAGTTCCCAAAGTGACCCTTGAAGGTTCTGTCAGTAGGACGCTGTAATATATGGAGGTACCGTTTCGTGCTGCTATCTTTGTTTATAATCAGGCAGGTTTTGCAGGCTGTATATGATTAAAGGCAACAGGACATGTTCAGTGTCAGCATCACAACCTGTCTGCTAAGGTGCTTTTATTTAGTCGCAGCCTTTGTCCTTCACCACTTGCAATATCCCACAATTCTGTGCATGTGATCTGAGGTTGTTGTGGAATGTGGAAAATGGTGTCTGAGGAGTGGTTTAAAGAAGAAAATTCATTTTTACACTTTTTTGTCAATTTTTTGTATTGTTTTTCTGTGGTATGAATTTGTTTTAGTTGAGAAGATTAGCATTTTTATATACGTTTCATACACCAAATGAAAATAAATAAACATAAATAACTCAAACTAAACATTTAATCTTAAACACTACTGTAGCTCAAAAAGCTAAAAATAGTCACGCCTACCAGATATAAGCCAATCAGAAATGATCTTGGAAATGCGTTCAACAAATTAATTAATTGAATTTCTGTGAACTTGATTTACAAAAAATATACAAGTCTCAGACTATATTTCAGTCTACTTCCTCAGATTTAAGTCCCTTGCAGTAATTCATGTGCTACGGTGCAATTAAACTGTCAACAATAGCTCTTTGAAAACTTCTGAGCACAGCGAATTTTGGAGAAAAAAGTGCTTGAATGATGTGCCATTTCTGGCTTATGCAAATGTTTGCCATCAAGAAAATGGATGTTGCAGGCCCTTGTTTTGACCACCAGTGCTGTGTTTTCCAGCCCAGCCGTTTGAAGAGATTTTCTGTCATCAAGTTGATGGACTAAGTGGAATGGAAAAAGGTGGCCCATCACTGCTTAAACGTCGCTCAGCTGGGGCATGATTTGATAGTTTACCTGTCGCTGTAATGGCTTGTTCTGTTCCAAAGCTTCTGTATTGCTGGGTGAGGAAAGTTCAGGACGGTCTTTGGCCCAAGCGTGTTCCAATACCCTCAGGTTAAATCCCTGCTGTAGAAATACAAACAGAACAAGCACAAGGCTATCTCTGTTAGTCACATACTCTCTTCTCATTCTTCCTTCATCTTATTTAATCCTGAATTTATTTAATCCTGCACGCCGAGTCATTTGGGCTCCAGAGACAAAGCTGTGTGTTAAAGTGCAGCACTTTGAATCCTCCTTGAGGATTAATTAATGTGTGACCACAGTAAAATTGGAACCGCTTATCTGGCAATGAAATAAAGCTTTTCGCAATAGGGGTCTCGTAATGTGGCTCTGTAACTGCTAAAGCAAATTTCCCAAAATGCTTTCTGATGGGTGGGGTGGGGGTTATAGGAAGTCTCTTGATGAATACATATGTATGACTTATTGGAACTTGTCATTGACGATAATGGAACAACGAGATTACGGTTATGATTTTGCATAAGTGCTCCTCAATAATAGACCAGCATTGGTTTTGATGGTTGTGCATAGTGCACGAATTCAGATTTGACTGTAAAATAAACAGGATAGACCACAAGAGAGATGAAACGCATGGATTTTATGTTCTATATATATTCTTTATGTATATATTCTGTGTGTGTATAGATATAGAATCTATCTATGTGTATTTTTTGTGTATATGTATATATTCTATATGTATATATTCTCTATATATTATACTACATTAAGCTGTGTATATTTTGCTCAAATAGAAATATAGTTGTAGTGTTTTAACACTGCACATGGGATTTGACAAATAAAAGTATGCAGTTTCATTACAGTAGGAATGATACCGAGCAGATGAAACTATTTTCAGGTCCATGACGCTCTTTTAGAAAGAGTTGTTTACTTGAGAACAGCTGTGACTGAATTGCTTCAAGTATTTTCAATGTCAACATATCACTCCGTGTTTTACATTAACACCGTATCCTGTGTTGCTCATATCAACCTATTTTCACATGAACCCAGTGTGAAAAACAGTGTTAAAATGGTTCTTAGATTAAGAATAAATTGCTGTTAAAATAACAAAAGATTGTAGTGTCTGGGGTGTTGATTTCAGAAACGCTTGTGGTGTCTCTCATTGCAGCTTTTAAGTTACAATATTTGGTGTTTTTGAAGTCTAACTTTCTTAATCTTTTGTAGTTTGGGTATAATGTTTATTGATCTTTTCACAGTTATTTTTTCCTTTTTTTATTACTTTGTTTGTCTACTGTCTATTTAAGATACATTAATTATTTACAGTGAAGTGTGTCTTATTCAGCACAACATCTTATGTTCCTGGAAGAACGTTGTTTTTGTTCTTGTAGTGCTCCTGTTACTCAGCTGGTAGAGTATTGTGTTAACAGCGCAAAGGTTGTGGGTTCGATTCACAGGGAGCACATATTTATTATATATAAATAATATACCTTACATGTGCTGTAACTTGCTTTGGATAAATTCTGCCAAATGCATAAATGTAAATGTTTTATTATGTACAAGCTGTACAGGGCTGAAATGACAATAGCACAGGAGGTGAGTTGAATAAATATATTTTTATTTAATTTCAAATAAACCTAGTGTACACTGAACAAAAATGGTTTTGTGATTCAGTCTCATTTACCCAGCATGCACTGGGATATGAATAGTTGTAATTATATTGTTGGTCTGTTTGCAGTTTTATGTCGTGTGGTTTTGTCTGAAATTTTATTTACACATTTTATCTGTTTTACATGTTTGTTTTTTGTTTTATAGAAAACAACTAAAGCATGTAATATTAAAAAATAGAAAAATGTTATATGAAAAAGAGTTTACAGATTTCATGTTCAGTCAGCACATGCATTTAAAAGAAATGCACTAAAAAAGCTTTAAAAACTGTGAGTTTTAAGTTCTATGAACATTTTTACAGGTTTACAGTACACACAGCAGTCCCCTACAGAATAAGTGACCTGAAGAAATTGGCTTTACTGGGCAAGAAAGAGAGACCAACTTTTACCACACAAACTCTGGAGAATACAACAAGGTATTGTGTACAACAAGAAGCTTTTTATCATCCTACAGGAATTGGCTGTTCCATTTAAAAGTGTGTCTGGCTCAGGAGGTCGGCCAAAATCATACTTTTGACCCAAAACCTGTCACTTCTTTTCTTTCAAAGCTGTGGACAGGATGCTTTGGGAGAATGTTGTTTGTTTGTGGAGGTGTCCGTGTTTGCTTTCCGCACACAGGCTTAAGCTTTAGCTCAGAAGGCAGGAGGTTCATGTCTCTTTGTGTATATTTTTGTGAGCGTGCTGGGCTCTCAGCAGTTCTGGGATTGCTTCCATTTGGAAATGAGGTGCTTCTTACTGTTTCATTAGCCGTGCGTGGGGGGGGGGCTTTGATTTGACTACCTGTTTCAACTCTTCTTTATTTCAGGGCCGTTTTAATATTTGTCTGATGGTGAATAACTTCCCTTGAAACATGGGACTAATCAGTCGTGTCAGTGTGCAGTGAAATTTGCTTTCAATCTATTTGTACCAGGCAGGATATTAGCAATGTAAGACAATCAAGGCTTTGCGGGAGCCAGGTTTGAATGAATGGATCGGCTTTATGCGTTGCTGTTGTTTTTGTTTCCTATTGATTACGTTATTAGTGCTGGTATCCCATAAGCAGCGTCGAGCTCATCTGGTAAACAAATAAAAGATCTCATTAATCATGTGGTGAGGGATTTGATCCAGACACTTCAATGTCAGACTATTTGTTTCAGCCCCAATGCGGAATACAATAATGTTTTGGTTGATGGCTGGTTTTTGCGGCTCAACAACATGACTTCGGATGCTGTTGATCTGTGCGCTAACATGTTGTTTGCTGTCAGACAAACAACACAGATCAGAGTCTTGGGTTTGCATTGCCTCCAATGTTCACTCACGTGGCTAGTTCCATTTGAGCTTTTCCATGACAGTATCTGTCAGACACACACAAACTGTTACAGCTATAAGATATGCGGCGTGACAAGCTGCATATTCATCAGCTTTGGAAACAGGTGGTGGAGTTGCATAAGCAATACCGCTTCCCTACCACGTGTGTTTTTAATGTATAAGTGCGTCTTTCGCCAACCCAAAGCTAATTTAACTGCATGCTCTCTGGTTTTGTGATTTTAGTCTTCCGAATACCCCGCACCCTTCCTGTACTCAGACCCCCCGGGATTGTGGTGATAAAAAAAAAAAATCCATCAAACTCGCACGCGCCCAATACAAATCAATTCACCTCACAGTTAATCAGCATGCTTCCCATAGGCTGCTGAAAATCCCTCTCTTTGATCTTTCTCCCTGAACACAGTCATTTTTCTGAACACTGAAAGCCAGTTCAAGTGTCCACATTCCGCTCGGCTGGTTGCCTTTCTGTTTTGCGTCTTTCTTTGCTTTTCTCTCACCTTCTAAAAAGCCCATCGAACGCATCCGCCATGTGTGTCCGAAAACCAAAATGTGCAGCTTTGTTCCCTCGCTCACACTCTTCTGGGTGTCAGTGGTGATTTGCAGGGTGGTTCTCGCTGAGGGGAGTCCGACTGGGATGGGAATGTTGGGAACTAAAGGGATTTAGTGGAGAAAGGAAAGAAGACATGAGACTGGGGAGTAAAGACAGGACTCGTGGGGGTTTATGTGTGGTGACGGCTTCATTCCCCGGAGAGCCACTATTCCACATGGAACTTGAAGGGAGAAAGATGTGCCATCGCAAGCCAAGCTCTTTGCCCTCAAACTGAGCTCTGTTTTCCCAAGATAAAGGATGATTCTCTTAGTATTTTTTTAAAGAACAGAAAATTGATAAACATTTTTTGTTTAAAACTAGAGGCTGAACGCCTACATCTCATAACTCATTATTGTTATTATTAAAATCACCAACGTGTAGGTGATTAACTGACAAAGACAAGTTTACAAACAAAGCTAGCCAAAATCTGAGTGAAACCAGCAGACTAAGCTGTGAGAGAGCACAGGGTTGCTTATGAAAAGGAAGTGGGTTTAGTGGACTGGTTCCCATGGGTCCTGTACTTTGGTTTCTTCATATATAGACTGTTTCTTCACCTCAAATGTGGATTAGAAAATCTCAAGAGGTTTCTGCAAACATTTTCAGCCTGCATAGAACTATAGCTCTATGAACACCACTAATATTGTAGTGCTGTGTGAACTGTTGAGAAAAAGTCTTCATACATCAGTAATGAAATGAGAACTCTCAGTGGAGCACTTACTAATGTGAATAATGTGTAATGTTATTCCTTCTCTATGTTTCCCTAAACATTTTAAATCTCAAGATTGTTTGTTCATTTTTAAACCACACAATGATTTATATTATATAATAGTATGATTTTGTGGCATCAGATATAAGCCAAGTGACAATTATAAAAGCACTTAGCTTATGAAACACAACTTTACTCACAACTAGCTTCTCTTTTCCTAGTCATGTATGCAGTCACTTGCCATTTGGCAGTTAACCAGCTGGTGTCAAAGGCATTAGTTTATTAGAAGTGACCACTTATTTAGTGCATCACCTTAACTATGGACATGTTTGACTAGGTTTCACAACAAGGTAACTGGGAGCAGTTGTGGTTTACGGGTTAGTGAGTCAGGCTTGTAGTCAGAAGGTTGCTGGTTCAATTCCAGCACTGGCAGGTATCATCTGAAGTGCCCTTGAGCAAGGCACCTACCTCGGGTGCTGCAGTGATAGCTTCCCAAAGGTGTGTGTTCATGACTTGCAGTATGTGTTTACTCTTTACTAGGGATGGGTTAAATTCAGAGGTCACATTTCAGTTTTGTTCACATTTCAGGGTAACCCCTTTCACAAGACAGTCTCAACACACTTTTTATTTATATTATTTGCCCTTTGATTTGAGATTTTGCATTTGATTTTTTTTTTACAAAATTTTGTTAATGATGTCCTTACATACTATTTCAAAAGTTTTATTGTCCAGTGTGGTGTAAATGTCCACTGTATTTTCAATCTATTGTAAAATATACAGTACATTTATAATTTACAACTTCAGTGTGTAGAAGGGCCTAGGGCCGTCCCTATGCCTTGTGCTTGATGTATGACATCAGCAATGACGTAGTGAAGAGGACGTATCTAAGAAGGCTTCACACACACCGACAGACCCTTACACGTGTTTTCACTGCCTGAAGGACCCCCGAAGCTGGACACAACTAAAGGTTTTTGCCACAAGTAGAATCGCACAGATGCTTTTTGGCCATTCCATCATCAGCATTCTGGAAACAGACAGATTTGAGCCACAGAAAACAAAAAAATTAACGGAAAACTGGCAAACTTCGTCAGGAACCAAATGCTTTTTAAATCATGTCATCTTTGCCCTAATATTTTCCTTCCTCATTACAAAATGACAGTATGGAGGTATTCATTTTTTATGTGTTTTGCTGTATTTTGCAGAATGTAAAACAAATGCCCATTAACGTGGAAAAACTACCTCATTCTCTTCCAAAACAACCTTTTCTCTTTTCTTCATACTTTGATAAAAAAAACCTAAATGTATACATTTAAATTCAAAGCAGATATTTGTTTGGAACAAAAGAGGAGTTGTTTTTCAAGAGTTGTGTTTGCCAATAATAATGAAACACAACATCCAAATGCAAACAGGTGATAAGATGTCTCCAAGCCTAAAGTATTTGTAGTCTATAATCTAGAGTGGCAATACCAGCAAATTACATTATAAAACATATCTGCAATTAATAATTAATTTTTGGTAGACTATGATGTTGGTATGTGATGTGAATCTAAAGAGCAGCTCTGTTTTTCCCAACTACAGTATACAGTATTCTGAAGTATATATGTATTCCAATTCTATATAAATATGAGTATTTCTCATACAGGGTACAATACAATTCACTTTTGTAATTTTGTGCTACTGTAAATAATACAGCATGACAATTAAACATCTATGCTTCCAGAACGGGATTCATAAATTCGATTGAGAAATAAGAGCAGGCTGCCTACATAAACCAGCAGCACTTGTGGAGGTTGACATGCACTTATCTCATTGGTATGCAGCAGTTACACTGTTGAGGAACCCCACAGGAAATAGACCAGCCACCAAACAAGCCCCAGATTCTCTGAACTCCCACTGTCAAGGTACCAATCTAACTCAATTTTATCACTCTCTCAAAGTGCCACCCAGCCCCCTGTCTCTGAGTCTGTCCTCCTTGACTCTCTTTTTCTTTCCCTTCAATAAATTGTGTTCTGATCATGCTGTGTTCCTGTGTTTGCTCTCACAACAAAGAGATCAAGCAACAGGATCTGACAGAGAAAAAAGGCTACTGGACCGAGCAATTACACGACCCCTGATGCGGGGGACTGACCTTATAAATGCCCTTAAAGGGCCAGGCCAGGCAATGTGTTATAAACGTTTTCATAACAATGCCTGTAATTGAAATATTTATTTAACCAAACACAATTGCAGTTTGCATTTGAATGGGCAAAAACAACAATGGGAAACATTTTATACGTATTGACTCAACAAAAACAAATCAAATAGGAAATGGTGTAAAAATGCCTACTGGGTAGGTTTTCTTTAAAAGGACTAAAAAACAACATTGTTTATAATATGAAAATAAAACTAGACCACTCTGTAGCATGTTTTCAAATAGCGCATTTTGTTTATGTGAATGAGGCATTTCAAAAGGGTAAAAAAACAAAATTGAACTATATCACAGTATTTGTTATTTGTTCATGTTTGATCTCTGTCCTTTTTTGTCTGAGTCTCAGTTTTTGTCAATAATGCTGTTTTATATTATTGGTAAACAGTTTACTTTGCAATATAACATATGGTTGAGCGTGGCAACAAGGTTCCTAAAATATACCTACATATTTTCAAAACACTCCTGAAAGTTGTATTGCATTAAAGACCAGCATCTGTTGTATAAGGCACAGGACTAAATGTTATCACCTTTTCATAATCTCGTCAGTATCTGTAACATTTGACAACATTCTGTTCTTATTTTCTGGTAACGGTTGCGATTATTAGTTTGTCAGGGAACAATCTGCTCGATATCTCTCTGACAAACTGTGAACCCCAACATCGATATCGTCACCATACCTGAGTGAGTGCTGGCTGTCTGAGGGGCATTACAGGAAATGACTCTTATCTGCCTGTGAGGACCAAAGTGTTGACAAAAAATCATTTGACAGATATCATCCTAATGATGTACATTCACATTATCCTCCAGCCGGAGTCTCTCTTCAGCTGTTTAACGTTAATCACACGTCACACTCCAGCTGTTCTTCATTAGCCATCATTCACAAGCTTCATTTCTACAGACAGAGGTGCACTATGATAGTAAGTTATAGTAGTATGGGATATTATTACTAGTATGGGATAGTTGTTTAGGATCACTTATTTTTTATGTTTTTCTACATTTGTTAATAATAGTAAGCTCATTAAAACCATCAGGTAGCACAGAGCTAGTTATGGGAATTATGTTGCGAGTGAAGAAAATTATAGATTAATTAAATCATGTTTTAGTTTTGCATATTTAACGTAGCTACACAAATACATTTGGAATTTTCTATTTTTTTGAGACATCACCCTGCGATTATCTTTAAATAGTAATTTAAAGAGTCTAAAACTGTAGTTTAAAATTGTATTGTGTTTATTGTAAAACTGTACAATAAAATTGTAGTTTTCCAATGACATAATTTGCCGTAATTATATTAAGGCCTGCAAAACTAGTTTCAAACATTTAAGACTTTAAAGAGTATAAGAAACTTTTTCAGGCAAGTGATTTTAAATGTTCTCATGTTAACAGAAACAGGGATATACTTAAGATAAGTATTTGAACATTTTGTGTGTTGTTTTAATGTGTGTCTTTTCTGTTGGTTGTGCGTGACAATCAGCATTCCGATGCGTGATACATGGTTTCCTGCAAGCGTGGTTCCTGTTTAAATGCCTTTATGTCTTATTAAAAGCACCTTTTTCCACGTTAGCCACAAAAATAAATAAAAATGTGGCATAGTCTGTATTTTTTGCATGTGAGCTATTTAAGGTGCAGAAACTCAGCATAAACACAGCATAAAATTGAAGAAAAAAACATGTCTGCAAGCTAAGTGTAGCACTTCCCTTTTGGAGGAGAACAGTTGCTGTAGCTGACAGTAGAAAATCATACAAAATACAGTAAATTACTGTAATCTGTTATTTTTACAAACACCAATTACTTGCTTTGTTACAAATATTTAAATATGAAACACAGATCTTTTAAATGTAATGTTTCCCATCACTGCTTAATATTAATATTTATCAATTAATCAGTTGTGTTTAATATAAACTGACTGTAGCAGCTCAGACAGGCCCAGAGCTGTGATTGCGTAACGTAAGCCCCATGTCAGAAGATTTTTTCTGTCTGACTCAACACAGGGCTCCTGAAGCGTGAACTCTAACCCTGACCCATCTTAGCCCAGTATTTTCTCTCTTTTTCTCTCTCTCCCCCAGTTATGAACGTCTGAGGAAATTATATAGCAAGATAAACGAGGAGAAACAGCAAAGCGTCCTGAGCTTGTGGCATCTGAACCTGGAGGTCGTGTTTGAGTGACGCTTGGGTTGGTTAGCAGGACTCTTCCCTCAATAGCATGTGTACGTTTTTCTTTCTCTTTGTCTATCTTTATCATTTCTTCCTCTTTGTAAAATTGTCACCTCTGAAAATCATTATGATATCCTAATAAAATCAAAAATATGATCTCTTTTACTGTTTATCTCAATTGTTTCTCTGAGACAGCGTTGAGATTAAATGAAGTCCAAGTGGAGATTTTGGGTAAGTCTCTTCTGCTTCTCAGATTTTGCTCCTGAGAAAGGAGTAACATCTTCTGTTCATGTTTAAACACTTTTAATGTACATCATAATGTACATATTTTATGTACATCTATGTTTATGTATATCAATGCTTACTTCAGTAAATCATAAGTGAACAAATTTTTTATGCCCCCTGAAATGCAAAAGTGAAACTTAAGAGCAATTAAAGCTTCCTTTGGGTCAGACTGCAATGCTTAGACCTGAAATATGGATAATGTACCAGTGAGTGTAAAGAGAGAGAGAGAGACATTTTATGAATTACTCATTTTATAATGAATTTAGCAGTGTGTATAACAGTAAAATGTAAGTTTCCCAGTTTGTCTAGGATTCTAGTTTTGGAACATAAACAGCTTTGGATAGAATCTTGGAAACAGTGTTAGGTTTTAACTTGAAGAATAATTTATCATCAGTGAGCTCAGTAGATTCTCATCCAAACATGGATTTGACAGGAAAAGGCCTGCAGAGAAAAAAAGTGAGTTTTGTGTGGTTTGTGAAACACAAGTCAGCACTAGGGTTTAGAAAGACAACTTGATGCTCCTGCATCTGCGATAAAAAAAAAATCTGGTGCAAGCAAAGAAAGACATTCTGACAAAATGAGGAATTAACTGTGTTTCAGTCCTGAATCATCTTAGATTTCAGCCTTGGAAATACATTTAATAATACATGTTACGAGTGAAGCAGTTGTTGTGGCTGCGGCTGTAGAACACTTTCCAAGAAATTTAGATAAAATCATTTGTCCTCAAGCAACAACAGGCCTCATTTTGGAAATATTTTATTTATTTATTATTTATTT
>JBAJNP010011018.1:0-15471 GCA_036877545.1 Yasuhikotakia modesta
TGTGTGTGTGTGTGTTCATGACTTGCAATGTGTGTTCACTCCTCATGAAGGATGGGTTAAATGCAGAGGTCACATTTCGGTTAAGGGTAACCATAAGTGACAAAAACATGTCACACATTTCTTAATCTTTATAGTCATTATACGCCTTTATAAGTCTTTACATGCGCCTGTTATCAGGTGAGATAGTATTTTATAAATAAATCACAGGTTTTATTAGACCTATTACGTTGATTTATGGTTAGGCTATTTATTATTATATATTATTTATTATATATTATTTATTATTGATTACAGAGTGTAATCACTGTTTACGGGTTAAAAAACGGTTAAAAAACAACATTTTTGCTGTGTTTTTACACACAATGTGAACGTATCTCATGTCTCCTTGTTAGCCTAAAACAATTAAAAATATACTAAAAATATTTTCCCATAGAGACTGACAGCTGTGTCCTTAGCTACAAGTATTAACCTGCTGTAACTATATGAGAGAGCAGAAAACAGATATGCAAATGAAAAATACATTTACAGTATAAAGTTACAGTATAGATTATATAGTGAAGTTTTTACAGTAAGGGTGTAATCGTTTTATCAGTCAGGGTCAGGTTAAGTCTTAAAGGGCCGTGTCTTTATTATTACCCAGATAGATTAAGGGTGGGAGCACCAGTATTACTCAGTATCACAATCACAAGATCCTCACAATGATGCTAATGTTAAACTCATACAAACAAATGTTTTTACAAGGTTCTTTACAGCGATGACATAAAAGAACCATGTATGGTTTCCCAAAGAAACAATTAGTCAAGAGTTTCTAAAACAACCATTTCTGTTCTTACTTTTTAATAGTCTAAAAAACTTTTTTTCATACCTTTTGTGAAACAGAAAAACATCGTGAAGCACTTTTTATAAGAGTTTAAGTCATATTTTTGAACACTGAGTATTTTTTTTAAATTATTTAGTGTCACATTGTATGACCCCTAACCAATCGTAAATGTGAATAAATGTTTGTTAGATAAATGTTTGCAAACATCTTAAAAAATGCTCAAAAACTCAAAAATTAAAAGCAAAATAAAGACACTGAAGACTTAATGAAGCATTTTTAATAATAAATTAGTAAAAATCATGTTTATCAAAATTACAGTCAGAATTTCTTTCTATGTTTGGATAAGTGTGAATTACTGAACATTATTAATCATTTAATACATTTTGTAGCTTTAAAGTTACAGAACTTGCTGCACTGGCTAAACATCAATGTATGTGTATGAATACAAGTGTTAGTGTGTAGCTGTGTGTCTGTCTGAGACAATGTCTTGTGTTCATGTTTTTAGCGTTTTCTGCGCTCCAGTGTTATCCAAATGCCTTGCTCTGGTCTCAGCACCAGTTCACCCAGCGGACGAAGGTCCTCCCTCTTCTGACACGCCACGATGTTGAAGTAGCGCAAAATAGAAGCCAGAATTACCTTCTCCTCCATTATAGCAAACCTCTGACCTGAACACACGCATATAAATGTGTAAATGCTGCTTACAAGACAATACAGGAGAAATACACTTCACTTCTGTGTGTGTGTTAGTGTGTGTGTGTTTGTATGCTTTTGTAATAGTCTCACCGATGCAGTTACGAAGGCCAGCAGAGAAAGGAATGAAGGCATAGGGATGCCGGCCAACAGAATTCTCTGGGAAGAAGCGCTCTGGACGGAATTCCTCAGGGTCCGGGAAAAACCGAGGGTCACGGTGAAGGGAGTAGGTCGTGATTATGGCGTTTGTACCTTTGGGGACTTTATAGCCATCTACAAAAAAAGTGCACAAATTAAACCATCATGGTCCATTCTTGTAGTCTTTTAACAGATGGAGGTACATGTGCATAGATGTAACTATGTTTTAAAAAATAATGGGGACAGTTGGATGGATTTATATAGCCATGCTAATGTGATGTCACCATCACATTATGAAAATGATGAAACCATCACATGATGAAAGCATAGCTCATGAATATTAATTAGGTCATGCATGAACCAATGAAATCAGGCTATGTGAATAAAAAGACTGATACTTCTGGTATGAATGATACTCACTGATCTGTGTGTCCTCACAGATGGTTCGAGCAAAGAACGGCACAGAGGGAAAGAGACGCAGAGACTCCTTTATCACACACTCAAGGTAACGCAGTTTCTTCAGATCCTCTGTGTTAATAGGTCTCTCAGACACACCTAATACACAAACAATTAAACAGTTACAGTAAAACAGAAGTTACAGAACCTTTAAACTGTCTGGTATTATGCAGTGCACAAAACAAACCTTAGGGACTAGTAACTCACCAAACACCTCAAACAGCTCCTGTTGTGCCTTTCGTTGAACTTCAGGATGGGAACCCAACAGGTGTATAGCCCAGTTCATTGCAGCCGCTGTAGTGTCATGACCCTGCAACGTTTGACAAAAACGCTCATTTAAAACCAATTCAAAAACAGATACTGAATTCTGATTGGTGTGTGAGAAGCTGCTGCAAGCTCACACCAGTAGCTGCACAAGTTTATGATTCATTTAAAATAATAAAGAAATGCTAGTTGTATATTAAATAGCAGAATGATTGTTTATTCTGGCAATTATTAAAAATAAAAAGTGTTTATTGAACATTTATGTCTTTATCACACAGCTGTAGCCACTGTTTTATAAAAAATAATTATTATTTGGGAATACTAGATTTTGATTGGTCAATTGGCACTTAGTGGTTATAGTTTTGGAACAATGATCTATGAATTGCATAATTGTTTATGGGAACATAGCAGTGCTACATTTATGTCTTTTAATAACTTTTTAATAACTAATCATTTATGTCTTTTAATAACTACACATTTTGTAAACCAACAAAAGTTAGTATAGCTTGGTAGCACTTGTAGTATAGCTAGGCTTCAACTTTTCATCTTGTGACTATAGTAAAATGATCTTAAAGGATTAAGGACAGAGGATTGTTAACGTTGTTAAGACATTTTTGTAGAGCAGTTGGAGCCACTGGTTTAGCTGTGCTATAATTTCTAACCTCAAACATGAATGTGTCCACCTCCTCCTGTATGTCTTTGTATGTTAGCTTTTTCCCATTCTCATCTGTGGTTTTCAACAGCATGTCCAGGAAAGCTCTCCTTTTCCTCATCCCCTGATCTGATTCGCTGTCAGACTCAATGTAGCTGAGATAGTCTGTCCTCTCATAAATCACCTGTGTGAGCAAATAACACAGACAGCCAATCAGCACGCAGCAGGGGTACATCCAAGATGGCACACAATAAAGGCTTCCGCAATTAATGTAGAAACAAAGACTTCACAGAGGCACTCACACTCTCTGTGAAAGAGTGAAGAATCTTCAGACTACGGTCGTGTTCTCTGCCTTCTCCAAAGTAGTTATAAACAAAGTCAGGCCAGTACCAAGGCATCCTCTGGCGCCTGGTGATGATGTCACTCATTCTGCACCAATCAGAACAAGAGACTGAGTGAGCTTGGTGTTAATAAGAACATTGAAAACTGATTTTACTAGTTTAATAACTGACTTTTGTTTATTTTTAGCCCAAAAAATAACAGATTGCAGCTTTAAATATGCAACAGTCTTCTTGACTTTTAGCCTTTGTTTGTAGCTCACTAGATTTTGGACCAGAGCCTAGGTATATAAATAAACAGCCACACGGCCTTTACTCTATCCAAACAAACTTGACACAGAAATGCACATTAACTCACTCACCTAGATAAAAACACTGTGTCGTAAGTACTTTGCACAGTTTAAATGCAGCATTTTTATAAACTCAGTCTTAATCTCACCTTTTCTGTCTCTAATCCATATTAACACAATAAAAAACAAGCACTCACCTGTACACACAGCGCACATAATCGGAGTCATAGTTGCTCTGTGCATAGATCTTCTTTCCCATTGCAGTTTCTGAAAGACAACAGTTCTGTTTTTAAATGATTTCAAACTAAACAGTGCCCAGTAATACTGTTAAGTTTAGACACGTGATCTGACTGGCTGTTATTTACACACTCCCACAAAATTGACCAATGCAATTCCTTGAATGAGAATGACACACACCACAGATGATGTCAAGGGCACAAAGTGTGATGTGGTTAAAGCAGTTGAATGGGCCTTTCCCAGCATGTTTCTCCAGTTTCTCTACAAGCACTTCTGCTTGTTCATTCATCACCTCCAGAAACTCGGTGAGGATAGAGAAGTGAAATGTGGGAGTCAGCATCTTGCGTCTCCGCCTCCACTTATCTCCTGTACTGATAAAGAGAAAGACAGGGAGAGGATTTAAGGCGTGTCCTATCATATATCATCTATATATTATATTGCTTTATGATTTTATGGAATTTTGTATATTGTTGTTATGATACAATGAAGTAGTAAAATTCTGAGACAGTTGTTGACATACGGTTCACAGCTATAAAATCTGACCTTTATGTAAACTTAAAATGAACTGTGCAGTAAAATGAATATAGTGATATGATACAGTACTTTACTGTTCTCAGTAGTAAAATTAGGCACAAGTCTTCATTTGCTCTCCATTGTATCTCTTTGTGTCTGAATGGTACATGTTTTCTTTTATATAAGACTTTATTACAGGGAGATGATTAACAATTTACCTTGTCAGTAGCCCTGTTCCCAGCCACGGATGCAGAAATTTGTACGCATAGGCTTTATCCATGTGAACAGGGTTATTCAGCACTGTCTGTGAGAGAGAGCCTGGCATTAGAATTTGCCAAGAGCAACGCATCAAACAGACTTGTAAAGCTGTCTTTGTTACTGATTGAATTCACACAGATGACAAGATTTTTAGTTATTATTGATATTCTCACACAAAACTATTATAAAGGTTTAGACAATAAACCTATACAACAGTTAAGGTGCCTTTTGTCATTTTCATTGTATAGAATAGAGGATATTTTTCACAATTATCATATTCTGATATTATATAGTATTCACAGAAGGAAGGAATTTATTTGGGTTTGTGTTTACCTGAAGGCAAGTGTATGTCTGAGTGTGTTATCTCATCCCTAAACTACCTAGTTTTGAACCAGCAATATTGTATGACCAGACCATTACTAAACTATCACTACCATAACTGGTCTTTGATCTGCTTAAACATTGTACTTATCCTGTTGTTGATAACATGTTACTTTCAACATTCAATGCCAACCAAACAGCTGCGACTCCTGCTGTTTACACATAAACACATTGAACTTTAAACTTAAAAATGGTATAAATGCTTTAAATCTCTTCTCTTTTTCAAATCTACATAAAAAACGGACATTGTAATGTTGTTATATTTGATGCATATTAGTTAGTGGAGGCGGCCTTTGAACTAAGGTACTTTGTCTGTCATTGAACTCGCTGCATGGGGCTAAATAAGCATGCACATTAGTGCATGTTTCTCAGAAAATACCTCAATAGTTTCAGCATGGTACAGAATGAGGAACGGCACAGGTCCAATCCATATTTTCAACAAAGGAGAATTCCGAAATTCATTTGTGTAGCCGACCACCTGACAAAAGAAATCTAAAAGAGAGCAGCCACGTTTTTTTCAATTTACATTCTGAACGTGAATTTTTAGGAGAAAAAAATATTTGTGTGTGTATGTGTGTGTGTGTGTGTGTGTGTGTGTGTGTGTGTGTGTGTGTGTGTGCGCGTGTAACATTCTGTATTGAAATATGATATTCTGAAATTGTGAAATATGATATAAATATGAATTTATCTGGTTATTTTTTTTTACCATTTTAATCATTTAACTTTAACTTTAAGCTAAAATATTGTTCAGCTTCATGTACCATTTAATAATTTAACTTTATTCATTTAATTACATATCCACATTTATCTATTTCTTAATTGAGTAGGTTTTTTACTGGTAAAGTTGAAAAATTTCTAATTGTACATTATGTTCTGAAAATGACAGTTAAAATACAGAAAAGATCCCTCTCACCTCCTGCATTTGATTTAAACTGCAGTGCATTCCCAATGAATGGATAAGTGTATCCAATTCCCGGGACTGGCTTCAATTCTTTCCAGCTGTGCAGGTAGTTTTTAAGAAGCTGATAGGTGATATAGGTTAAAAGTACAACACAAACCGCCGCAGCTACAAACCCAAACGTATTTGCGCCTACGAACACGACCATCTTTACAGATGCACAGTGTGTGTTCAGTGCACCTATAGCAGCTGCCCAGTGCTTTATGTAGTCTCTCTGTTTGTAGACTTTGGACCATCCTGACCTGGGATTTGTGAGTTCTGCTAGGACATTAGCAAACGCATTGACATAAGGCTGAATAAGAATTCCACCTATTACAAGTGTCTTCTAGAATCTGAGACATTAGGTTTGGTGGATTTACAATATCTATTTAATCGTATACTAATTTTATTTGAAAGACCTGAAGGGAACAATGTGTATTTCAGGTGTGCATTTTTTTTTAGCAGTCAGCAGTGATGTAGGGCTGTAGGTACTTCTTTAGTATTGGGTCCATAAGTGTTTCCATAAAGGTTGTTTGGAGTTTCCCGGGCTGATTAAACTGATTAAAATGAGAGCATGCTATTGGTCAACAAAAGTTGGTCATTATCTTATTGGTTTGAATAGATGGGTGGAGTCCATGTGGGTGGATTTGTGTGCAGTGCTGCAGCTATTTCGAAATCCATACATTTGTGCAGTGATTTATTAATGCAAATGAAATTTATAATTACAAATTATAAATAAAGAATTACAAATTATAATAAGATGTTGTGTTTGTAACATTAAACATATTAGCAACACATTTTGCCAAATAATTTAGTTCATTTTTTGTAATACAATGTATCAAACTTGTTAACTTGTATAATTTCCATTCTGTTCCATCCTAGTTATAAAAGATGTCTGATCAGGTTGCCAAGAAGCAACAATACAAGTTATTACAACAAAACACCAATACAACAAAACACTGTAATGCATTTGAATGACGTTAAAAATAATAATCTTATGCCACAGCTGAGCTAGAAAGTTAAGCTCTAAATCATTTTATTTGTTTCATTAGATTTTTATTTATCACTACTAATATTTATCATTAATTTAATAACTTAAAATAACCTTTTAAATACTTCATTTACATTTTTGTTAACTTATGTACGTAAACATAAACAAAACCATTGAAATATAAAAATATATTTTGTGTAACAGAATTAAATCACCTTGCAAAAAAGATCAGAAGTTGGGCGCGTTGCCTAGTAACGGGTATCCCAGGAACAGGCTTCAGGTCTCTCCATTTACCCACATAATCATGAAACAGTTGATATGTAACGAAAGTCAGCAATATTACAAATGAGACTAAAACTACCAACACATTTAATAGTTCCCCAACTTCCACATGCATGAGTAGTGATGTCTCAGAAAACCATCACAACCACTGGATGTTGTTACACGGAATGGCATGTGCTCAGACTTTTAAGTACATTCACCTCCTGTCCCCTATTTTCGGCTCAATAGCACGTGGTTCTATGGCTTTACGTTTATCATTTGATGTTTAATGTAAAAATGTATGTATATACGATACAAGCACTGCGCCTAACAATGTACAGTTTTTTGTTATATATGTTTTACATGCAAAACTTGACATTGTCATTGTAACTTGACATTGTATATTTTACATGCAAAACTTGACACAAAACAAATGACATTTGTTTTATGATAGTGACCACTAGGTGGCCGCATTGTACCATGACTAAAATGCATGTGAGCGTTCGCTTTCACAGGGTTTATCCAAATGTCCATTTCATGAGTTTGTTTTGGCCCTTTTTCATTTTTTCTCACGCATAAGCAAGCATAGAACAAGCTGCAAACACTCTAGTGTTGTGCTAAATTTTGTCTCCCCTTCCCTCATTGAGTCCAAATATTTTAATCCTAAGACTAACCATAGTGGGTGAATGAGGGGCGGTCATAAACTTTATGGGCCTTTTTAGACATTTCTGGCATTGATGCTAGTGGCAAAAAAGGACACAAAATCTTTATGGTAAACCAATTAATTTAATTAAATAAAACAACAGATCAGGGCTGGTGGACATTATGTAAGCAACACTAATCTGACCTGCAAACAAAGAAAAACAAATAAAACACAATCGTTCACTTGTAAACATTACACAATTAGCTTGCATAGACATGAAAGCAATCTACCGTGCTTTTCTAGTCAACAAGAAAGATACTGTTTCAAGATACATGTCTTGATAGAGATTTGCATATGGCAAAGTTCTTTGAAACCGAACGCATTTCAAAGTTGTAAATGGATCAAACTATAGATTGTGATTTTTATGTATGTGTATGTATGTTTTGCTAACTGTCAAGTTGCCCTTCTTAGCTGATCTTGTTGGTAGAAGCTAATGCTAAGCGAAGTTTCTGGTGGAAAGCTGGGATGCGTTCCCTGTGTAAAGGCCAGTCGAGAATGCAGCGGCGTTTCAACATGCCACGCCGCAGATGCAGAGCGCGATTCAGGCTGTAATCAGCTACGTCTTGCAGGAAAATCAGAATCAGTGAGTCCCGGTTGTCCTCCATCACCTGGTGAAGAGCGTGATGGGCTTTAAATCTGCAGTGCAAGAGAATATGGATTATTTACCTTAGTAGGAAAAGTCAGTTCTCAGATTCATTGTTAATACTAACTATAGAGTAACATAAAACTTGGCTAAATTGCATTTCAGTAATGTGCAGAAGATAGGAAACAATGTTGAATATGTAGATTGTTTTTTAAGGATCTGAATCTAAAATTTAAGAACTGAAACTGGACAGTAAATCACATTTAATCAAATGATGACCTAGTTTACATTACGCCCTGTCCAAAGTGAATTACAGTACAGTTAGTTCAAGAAATACTATGTTTTTTATATGTAGTTCATTGATGCCTGCAAGTAAAACTCATTAACTTTACAGAATAACCATCTGTAGGCATGCCTTATAATGTTTTCAAGAATTTATGGATTATAAGAAAGATGTACTTACCTCCTACACCAGGGATCATTCAAAAACATTTCTGTGATAACAAAAATGATCTTTCTAGCCCTCCCCATATTTTCCACAATGGTGTTTGGTATTGAACAGCCAGGTGTTGCGTCTCTATCTTCAAGAAAAAAATTGAAATTTTCATCCTCCAGGGGGAGCAAACTGCGTTCCACCCACGTTTGGTCCTCAGCAGCATGTACAATATAAGCGTCATATATGTATCTAGTTTCATTAATGCTTTTCTCCTTTAGCCCTAGTATACTGTTTACCATAATGGTCCAGAAGAACTGAATTCTCCACCCCTGCAAGTGCACCAGAAACGCTGTAAATAGCAGCATTAGCACTGCTGTACTAGTCAAAATATACAACGCCTTGAAAGGTGTCATATCTTTGCAGGAGAGAGGATCAAAGTTCATGATGGAGTGGTTGAAGTATAAATTTGGAGTGTTGCAGACGTAGCTTTGCGGGAACCCAGGAACACTTGCATTGGTGGAGTTGAGCCACTCAGTGAACCACAGGATACTTTCACAGGTGCAATCGAAAGGGTTGCGGTCCATCTGAAGTTCTGTCAGGTTGGAGAGCGGCACGCCAAATGTGATGCGTTGAACGGATGTTATGAGGTTTTTCTGAAGGTGCAAATAGCGTAAAGAAGTCAGGTCGTCGAACACTGAGGCGTGCAGCTGATTTAAAAGGTTACTGCGGAGGCTTATCTCACGTAGCTCTGACAAACCACGCAAAGCATTAAGTGGGATCTCATCCAGGCCGTTGTAGTCCAGGTCCAGATAAGACAGTTTGGTAACATCTCTGAGGAACAACACTGGACCACCAGGGTTGGCTGTCTTCCACAACCTTGCCAAGTTGTTATGCTGCATTTTTAGTACTTTCAGTTGATACAGCCCTGTTAGTAAACCAGCATTGATGTTTGCAATATTATTGTTACTGAGATCAAGAACTGTGAGGTTTACCAGTGGCCTAAATGGAGATGCTTTTAAATCTAGGGTTCCTCTTAAGGCCTGACCTAGCAGTAAAGTCCTCAATGCAGGGGTATGAATGAATGATGTATTGGTAAGAGCAATACTTTGATGGTTTAAAGAAAGGTCAATGGTTTTGACGTTGGAGAGGCCCTCAAACTCATCCCCTTTTAACTGCTGATTAATATAATTGCGACCAAGTAAGAGAGTAGTAAGATTGCCCAGGCTTGAGAAGGCTCTAGACTCCAGCCTAGTGATAGCCATGCTTGTAAGATTAAGTGTTTGAAGTTGTGGAGAGTCTTTTAGAGAAGCAAATGTTTCATTTGTGACTGTCTTCAACCCTGTGCTGCTCCAACTCAGGTCCAGAGTCTTTAGGTTTGCAAGTCCAGAAAAAAGTTTCTCAGTTATTTCTCGAAATGCAGTATTTGTCATCCACAGATGCTCCAATTTAATCAAATGATGGAAGGAGAAGTCATCGATAATAGGATAAGATGTACGGCCCTTATTTAATGCTTTCTGCAGGTTAAGCACCCTAAGGTTTCCCAAGCCACTGAAGGTGTCTTTAGTAAGGTGTTTAAGGGAGTTGTACTCAAGGGATAAAAACTTCAGCCAAGGAAACCATTGAAAGGTGCCATCAGCAATCCTTGACATTCCGTTGTTAGAGAGGTCAAGCACAGTAATGTTGGTCTTATCTAAGCCTTGAAAGGTGGTGTTTGAGAGTGTTGTCTGCAGAGTGTTCTGAAGGGAAAGGTTTTGCAAAGCTGTGCCAGCAAGTTCCTGATACAGACTGGTGGTAAACTGAGGGACGAGTCTGCTGCCATCCAGCACCAAGTCAGATAGTCCAGCAATAGTCTGGAAACAGCCATCCTCGACCTGTGTTGGCAAAAGGTTGGTTAAAGAGATGGCAGAGTGGCAGAGTTAAAAAGTTTAAGAAACATATCTTTCCTCTTTTATCTGAGGTGTTTTTTCATAAAAATCACATCATCTAAACATGGGTGAAGATCAAATTGTTTAGGCACAGAAGTCTAGGTTGTGATTTCAAAAATATTCCAAAAAAGATAAGTTGCATGCAAGAGTTTTTTTATAGACTGACTTTCAGTTGAAGTAACTTAACACGTGGCACATTCGGTTCCTCTTACCTTTTTAAGAGACATAGATGAGAGTACAAGAACCTGAAATGCAGATGAATTACTAAGGAATGAGAAGTCATGCTTCTGCAGTACAGAAATCTCATTTCCTGTAAGAACCAGAGTCACCAGGTTTGGCAGCTGAGGTTGTGTGCCCAGTCGAGCTGATTTCAGTTTATTCCGTGACACATCCAGCCACACCAGACTCTAAAGAAAGAGGACATGTTCAAACTCATTATATGACTCAATAACTGAATTACACAAACTGGATTATATATTACATTGTGTAAATATATATATATATATATATATATATATATGAGTGTGTGTGTGTGTGTGTGTGTTCTCTAAGATAGGCTGCAAATAAAGATAAATATATTAATAGTCATTTAATAGCAATTTCATGGCTCAGAACATGCCTGGCCTTGTCTTTTTATTTTTACACTACAGATTCACACACAGTTTCCCACTTTATAAACACTGGCGCTAGATAACATCACACACTCCTGAAACACACATTTGATTATCATCGCTCATACCTTCAGAACTGAGAAGGGGTCCCCCTGCAGCTTTAATCTATTATCAGAGAGATCAAGCTGTATCAAACGAAAACAGCTTTTCAGGTCTTTCTCGCTCAACGAATGAATTTCGTTGTGTTGCATGTGAAGACTTCGCAGGTGTGACAGAGAGTGACAAAGATCTTCTTTGAAAGTTGTTAAAGAGTTGTAGCTGACATCTACATGCACCAGGTCAGGATACAAATGCAGGGAAGACAGATTTTTTAGTTTATTGTGAGACACATCCAGTGTGCTGATGTTTCTGGGCAGGTTTGTTGGAACAGCATCCAGGTTCATGTGGCTACAGTCCGCTTTGTCATTCTGAATCTTACACGTTGACTTGTGTGGTGATGGTCTGGCTGCACTTTGGCGACAGAAACAAGTGCAGAAAAGTGGCAACAATATCAATATTTTCAGTTCCATATTTTCAGAGTTTCATCAATTCCGTATGGTTATTTTTTTACAACTGTAATGGACACAAGATCATAAATATTATTATATATATATATTATATTTTACAGTGTATATTAAACACAATATTGCACAATAATAAATATAGCCTTGCTATGTTTTTTGGCAATAACGAACTGTTTACATTTATTTGTATGTATTTATTTGTCAAAAAAATGTAAGATCAAAGGTGGAAAAACAAGCAAACACAAATACAAAACAAATCTACTGTGCATGGAAAAATATCCACTGGAGTTGAACGTGGGACAAGCAGCCCCGGCATGAGCCACACAGAGGATACATTTGTAGATACTTTTCTTAACAAAATTGTCACACAGAATGAAATGTTTAGACTCTTTCCAAAGGTGAACGTACCTCATGACGGTTTTGATCGGTAACCAAACCACAGTTTGGGATCGTTCGCCTACTGCCGACTTACGTGAATTTAGGGCATCTAATTTCTCACGTTCCCATCGCGCAAATGTCGCTCCTGCATAGCGGAAGTCTGGAAACCTATCTGTGCTGTTGTATGGCGTCAATATAAAGTTTACAGGGGGATTAAATTTCTGCAGGCTAAGGAACAATTCCTCTTTCTTAGAAGTGAAACAACCGAAGAGGCGGATCTTTCTAACGCAGGCGTGTCTTATATCAAATAATAGCGTCACGGAAAGCAAACAGAGGCCAAGTAGTTAATCGCTCGTATTTGATGTTGCATTTATACTTATTTACCTGCACATTCAAAAGTTGCTTATTATTTTTGACCATTGCAACTGAATGTGATTGAATTTCTTCAGTGTCAGCTAAGGAAAAACCCTTATAAATTGACTTCCTCATTTTTCATATGATGCAACCAATTTCATATCACTTCTGCTAATTTCATTATTATTTTCGCCCCTCAACATTTTTTAGGTCTTCAAAGAGGAACAAATTAGTACTGCAGGGATTTTCCCCCTGTTTTCCCTAGATGCATGGAAGTCACTGTTGATGCAGGTGTTCTGTAGACGAGCAATTAAAACCTTATAAGTAATATTTTCATAAAGACTATCTCATCTGCCTTTACCACCCATGGCCTCCCCCACCACCGAGCCCCACATTTCCTGTTACAGCGTAGATACTCTGTTTACAACAATAAACAGCTACTGTACAGTACGAGTTTCAGAAGTCATTCATGAGAATTTCCAGCTGGGGGCGACAAAGAACTTAAGACGAAGCCACGTTGGCAAATCTTAGAGCCTCTTTAAACGTCAAATAATTTAAAATATATATATTTAATCTATATTACATTTCTAGCTGATTTAAAAGTACAGAGCTTTTAAAAAGTACAAAAGTTAAACAGAAATAAAATTTAATTTCATAATTGCTTGTATACGTTTTTAAAAACAAACTTTTCAAATAAAACTTAGAACTCAGCTTTGGTTTCAAAATGTGTTTTTTTGTTTGGTTTCATAAATGTGTGATGTGAGAGCAGAAAAGTTTTCTAAAGACTGATATAAAGAATCCTACATGGATTCAAATGTATGGCGTTGCCTAGCAACTGCAGCACAGGAAGTGGAAGGGCACCTGGAAACTGATGACTCATCGACAAACAGCAGGTTACTGGTCTCAGCGTGTGTGTGTGTGTGTGTGTGTGTGTGTGTGTGTGTGTGTGTGTGTGTGTGTGTGAGAAGAGAAAGAGACATCCATCCATATCCAAAGTAAAAAATGGCCTTTTTAACTGTATTAATACATATGACTACTGTGGAATGTACAAGACCATAAACTTGTTCATTCAATCATTGCGTTCGGTTCCAATGCAATGATTGGATGTCCTACTTAACTATCAAACTATGTATGCAATTTTAAGCACTCTGATTGGAGGACAGGATTTTATGCTTTCAAAGCTAGGTTGCTATCGCTAGTCTCTTCAAAATGCCTCAACTTTTCTCGTCCCTTTTAGTTCAAGCTACATCAATACAGTCTACTGTCCTTTCTGATACAGTGTCAATATCAGACAGGTATTTATGGGAGCATGCATGTCCTTCCATTGTCAGCAATTATCCGCTCGACGCAAGAAATCAATGTTCTTTGTGTGTGACGCTGGTTGCTCCCTGTTTTGCTGACACAGTTAAAAGTAACATGCAGCTCTTCTCATAGATAGCTACTGCAGGCAATCCATCACTGCAGACACCCACACACACTAATAAGAGCTCTATGACTCTGAAAAGATCAGCGGTAGGTAACGCTTGAACCATTAGAGAGTTTGCATAATTTATGGCTTGCATAAATTTGCATCTAAATTGCTGAAGTGGAACTAGTTCTGTAACAGAATGTGCAGATCAGAATTTATATTATTTTACTCCCCCCATATACAAGCTTTAGAGACAAGCTTCAGAGAAACTTTTTTTTAAGGTTAAAAGTTAAACTATTGTTATGTATTTTATTTTGTTTAAGTGTTAAAGAACCCATAAGCTGCCTCATAACTGTTCAAATGTGCATAATTAAAATAATAACATAATGAGCTTTAATGTCTTGAACTCTGTAGACTAGCGTTTGTCTCCTGCTTTTATGTCCCTCTCAACAATCTCTTTCAGGTTTATTCACAAGCTTCCTTTCAAAGATGAACAGAGAGACATGAACCCCCGAGCGACCTTGATATGACACCAGCTGACAGACGCTATTCTGTAAGCTGTAAGTACTACATGAGCACATATACATCTGTATAGTGTACAGTCAGCTTGTATGTTATATCAGTTATCATTATATTTATTGCAAATATTTATACAATGTACTGTACATTAGTATTTACTGTGTGTGTATATTGTACATCAGTCTGTATGCAGTTTGCCTAGCCAATGTACAGGCCATAATCTGTTCCTATATGCCCATATATTTTATATACTCCGTATATATATTGTATATCTTTCAGTATATTGGACTTTTAGGGCCTTACCTAATTATTAAAATAATACTCAGCAATGAAAAGCTGTTGTGGAAATAGATTGCTGTCACATTCAGATGCTGAAAACTTCATCTGTAGAAACGCAGGCATGGAAACAGAAGGAATGCCTGTTTGTGTACATGTGTTAAAGTCCACTAATGCAGAAGGGATAACCACAGAGGTTGCTGAATCAGTGTACGTTTGAGACGGAGAGAGAGAGAGACAGAGAGTGAGAGAGACAGAGAAAGCAAGTGAGTGCGTAACAGCATATTTTGGAGTATTCCCACATACCAACATACAGTACACTCCGTGGATTTGAATTGTACTGCAACACTAGACAAGGTAAAAAATCTGTCTGTATAATAGCTTGCATGCATTTTTGCATTGTTATGTTGAAAACAATCTTGTAAACACTTCCATTTCTAGTTCTATTTGTGCTGATGTGTATCTATCATTATCTATCTTTCTGTGTGT
>JBAJNP010011019.1:0-15465 GCA_036877545.1 Yasuhikotakia modesta
CACACACACACAAACACACACTGTGTGCACAGATCAGTGAGGCTTTGTGAAATGTGTCAAGAAACCTAAAGCGACAAATAGGACACACTCCAGTTTTGTACAGGAACGTACAAAAGCACACATTACATGCATAATTTGCCACAGGCCAAAGTGTGACAACATCTCAGCAAAGGTTTGTCGACACAAATGACTATGTTTTAAAACCTTGCAAGCTGCCTACCTAGACAGCATTTTTGGGTGTGGTCCAACCATTCCAAAATCACTGCATCAGCTGCTCTAATTTACACAGGTTTGGAAACACAGAGCTCACAGCCTTATCACCACAATGTTGTTACACACAAATCACCCAATTCTCTTCTGTTTAAATACAGATATTTAGTTTATAGGCCACAGAAGAAGTGAAATCACATTTCTGTAAGACTTTCTCAGCTGTATTAGATGTTGGTTGAAAGGAAAGACAAAAGTTTAGTGTGTGGAATGTCAGAACACACACACACACACACACACACACACAAACAAACACACACACAAACACACACAAACACACACACAAACAAACACACACACACACACACAAACAAACAAACATACACACATACACACACAAACAAACATACACACACACACACACACACACATACATACACTCACACACACAAACACACACACGCACACACACACACAAACAAACAAACACACACACACAAACACACACAAACAAACACACACACACATACATACACACACACACAGAGCACTGAGGGCAAACAGATCAGGGTACAACACTGCCTACACTCACACATACACACACTCGCACCAAAAAACACATCTACTACACTGATCCAGTTGCACCCCTCACACACACACACACTCTCTCTCACACACACACACTGCTGCCGTGCCCTGACACCAATCTCATCTTTCTCTCTAGCTTCTGGTCTGCTGTTGCCACGGCAGCAGTCAGAGAGAAAGAGAGATGGAGCATGAAAAGAGAGAACAGGATGCAGTAAAAGGGATGAGTGAACACATGAGTAAGCGAGAGAGAGAAAGAGAGAGAGAGTGTGAGAGAGTGACAGACTGAGAGAATGAATGAATCTGAAAGAGTATTTAGGCATCAATCAATAGTGGAAAACATAAAAACTAAATATATAAACTAAACTATAAATGCATTCTGGAATATAAAGAAATAAATGAATAAGTGAGTGAGAGAATCAATAAACACAAAATGAGTGAGTGAATATTACAAAATGATTAAGAATAAACAAGAACTGATATTAAGACTAAGTGAATCAGAAAGAACAAGTGAATGAATGTGAAAACGAGTGAGTGAATTCATATGAAAGAGTGAATGTGTCAGTGAATGACACTGAATGAGTGAAAGCAGTGCTGTGTGAGTTTATGAGGGTAAAACTCTCTGCAGTGCATCAGTCAGCAGTCAGTGTTTCACAGTCTGATGTTTTTGGCAGGTAGATCGATTGATCCTGACGCTCTTTTGCCTCTCAAGGTCAAACATCTGCAGTGTTTCCTCTCGACTGCAGTACAAGCGTAACCCTCGGCTAATACACACAATAATCGATAAGAACTGTCACTTAACATAATCGATGTTTGCACATTTTCTCATCCTTCTCTTAAGTTCTCCTGCTTCTTTGTGCCGTTCAGAACAGCAGCTCACATCTCATGATTCTTACATTTATTCATTTGGCAGACGCTTTTTGTCCAGTGCTTTGGTGCTGAAGTCTCCCAGAAGATAAAACCTGCGGCACAGTAATGACTGTCAAACATGGCTGGTATTAGGAAATAATACAATTGCAGCACAAAACACTATTTCCAAAAATCTTGTCAACAGATGTCAGAATTATAACATTAATACACTTCCAAAAACCTGCATTTAAATACACCTGAAAACTGTGTCATATTCGCTGTAGTTTTCCTTCACCCGTGTCTCGTTCTGTTTTTCCATCATTCTGACATGAGTGATGGCTCACATTGTTTCTTCCTCTCCCTTAATGTAGCTTTCCTTTTTATTTTTTATATTTCTCTGTCCCCAAAGGCTTCCGACAACATTAATCTCTCTCTCTCTCTCAATCTCATTTCTTCTCTCTGCAATGATAATTAAGATAACAGATTTAGCTTGTCTCTCACTTAGAATAGAAATCTCCTGGACAACAAGCTGTATGACAGCTCTGTCAAAAAATTTTAGACACACAAACACACACAAACACACACACACGCACAAACACACACACACTCTCTTGCTCTGTTGTCACTGAAACTAAAAACTAAAGGTTTGCTCGCAGCCACTGAATCTTCATTTGTGTGGAAAAAACCACAAGCTGCTAATGCTAAAAATCATCACATATTATTCTTATCTTTTCAAACATTTTTAAACAAACTTTTTTTTAAAAAAGCAGAAACACTCCCTAAAATCCTAGCAACCACCTAGCAACACCCTACAACCATGTATTGCAACTACACAAACACCTTAGCAACCGCACATCAAACCCTAGAAACACCCACAACACTGTATGTTACAGTTTTCTGCTTAGACAAGCCTCATTTAGGTGAGAATTGAATTTATTATTTGTGATTATAACGCAGAAAGCAAAGAGTCTGACATGTGAATTTCACCATCACAGCCTCTGTAAACCCTCTCATCAGACGGTCGGGTTTTCATGTTATCCTCACTTGAAACTGAGTCTCAGTGTCACACCAATGAATCTTGTGAGAGTGCCGAGATGAAACTCGCTCAGGAGAAGCAGAAGATGATGTGTGTGGATGGACAGATCTCACAGCTTCACACTCAGCTCTAAACCTGACAGTAAATCTTCAAAACATCAGATGTTAGTTCTTCAGATGGTACTGAAATGACTGCACAGTCTTAAGTAAAGCATTTAAAACAATGTGGGACCTTTGCAGACAACAAATGATTGTTGAAGTGTTGTTTTAAAGTACATTCTTAAAGAAGACATGAGTGTTTGTGTATTATATCAGCCCCAGTTCTGTATATGCTGTCTTCATTCAGCTTACAGAAACTTTTGACCTTTTCTGATGTGATAAAAGTCTATCTGACAGTCCTGAGGCAGGAGGAATTAGTTCTCTAGCGTTTTGAATTACAGTAGCTGCTCTTTTAATAGCAATAAATTAAGAGAAAGCAATAGCAGATTGCAGCTTTATCTCTTATATGGATGCAGCTGTCCAGAACAACGTCTCCAATCATTAAAGCTCTCAGTGCACTGACTGAAAAACAAAAACAGGTCAGAGAAACGTCTGAGCCTCAGAACTCAATGCAGGGTCAGTATTTCATACAGACAGGAGTTACTGTGGGAGGAAACCTGTGTTTTGGCTGTGCAATGAACCTAAAAGCTCTCCAGCGCTCAGAATCATCAATGCATGACAGTCAAAACACATGTTCATTGATCCAAGCGTCACACGCATGAATTGAGCTCATGTGAGGCAGATGAGATGATCTTCATCGACTGGTGTTCAGTGAGGTATGAAGATCCGCTGTTAGCGTTCAGCAGACCTGCTGGTTAAAACACTTCAGTGATTAGATCTTCAGTGAAGCTCCATTCAGCTCCACAGAGCTCAGTGGTTTCATTTAGGTCTCAGCTTTGTCTCAGATGTCTTTATGATCAACAACAGACATTTCCAAAACAACAGAATATTTGATTGTACAAAAGCACTGATGTTTACAACCTCTGCCAGTATTTCCAGCAACTGGATTTGAGCTGCTTTTACGCCACAAGCAAACACAGTTCATGTTTATGTATGAGACACCAACAACAGTCCAGCCTCACTAAAACTGTTTCCCTGTTACAAACGAGTCCTAAAACCAACTGAGCGACCACTGTAGGGCTAGCTGTGTCTGCTAGGATGGTTCCTGCCACCCACACAGCTAAACAAGCTTTAAACATGGCAAAAAACTGTATGGACAATAATGTACAAACACCCACACACCGGAAAAAGTCCTGACACAGCGTTGGATGGAAAGCAATGTGTACAATCCATTTGGATTTAATTGGATTTTTAATTGGATTGTTTTTTTTTACCATTACACAACCAGCACATACACAAACTACATCAGACATCTATCAAATATTCCTGTAATTGTTGTATGGGTGTTAATTTCAGTTTTAAACAGCATTTCTCAGAAATCACTTATGGCACCTTTAAGTAAAACTATCCTTTGTGTAGACTGCCTTTTATCACTGACCTGAGACCAGCCCATCCACTCCTCAATCATGCTTTCCTGAGCCTGAGATGAAACTGCACCCAGACCTGTGCTTCAGCTTCTCCTTGAACTCATGTCTGAAGCCGACAGCAGATGGATGTTGATCAGGCTCATCACGACTCCAGCAGACTGTGGTTCAGGAATAACTTCTCCAAATTATGTCAGAGAAAATGTATAACAAAAGATTATCATTATATTATGACACACACTGGAACCTGAGCTGCTTGAGATGGTGAGTTAAACCCTAAGGACTTCCATCCTGAAGATCTCAGGTCCTCATTCTTCATGCAGCAGGTCCTGCTCTGACGTAACTCTGGGTCCCTGTGGATCACAGCCTATCTGCACTGGATGACTGCGCATGTGTAAAGGTTAGAGTAACATTAAAGTAACGCTTCAATATATCTGAGCAAAACGTGCACAAAGACCTTCTAAAGCACGACACCTTCTGCTGTGTGTTTATAATGAGGAAATGTAACGCACACAATGTTCATTAAAATAATGAAACCTGACAGAGGAGGAACTATTACAGCAGACGTACTAAAATGATCTCGGCTAACTCCCACAGAACTGCTGACAGATGTGAAATTAAGCATCATGGTGTTTCATAATGAGCTTCTTAACTGATGATACAGTCCCACAAATCTGCTGGAACAAACTAACATCCTAACACACTTCAAATAACAGCAGAATCCCTGCAGAGCCGCTCACAAAATTACCTTCATTACCTTATTTATAGGCCAGTTGTTTAAATAACCACGTTTGCTCTTGTTTTAGTCACGCAGATCATCAGAGCAGAACAATTGTTCCTCTATGGCATCACTGTCATGAACCTTTATTTTACAATAGTACAGTAGCTCACTTTCATCTTATTGGTTTCCTCCGGTCATGAGAACATTACACAGCACCTCCTGATTTCTGCAGCCCCTCCCACACATGGAGATGAACTGCCCTCCAAGGTTTTGATGAAGCTGTGACTGGCCGTCTTTAGCTTTGGGATATGGGGATGTAATTAAAGGGAAAACTCATCTCGCCTCTCAGAGAATGAATTGCCCCCTGGTGTCTGTCCCACAGAAAAACACTTTTGCCAGCCAGAAACTGCCAGGAACAAGATTTATATTTGCTCAGAGCTATTTGAGGAAAGACCTGGAACTCAGGACAGATTCACACAGGGATCTAAATATAGAAGTGAAGATGAAGAGCTGACAAGGTCAGGAGGAAGATCTACAGAACGTCTTTCTTTAATAATAGCCATAAAGCTGAGGCTACACCTGTTGACTGAAGACACCTGCAGGAGAAGCTGACAGCAGGTATGATGAAGCAGCTGTAACAGAGGATGTGGATGAAGGTGAGAAACAGAGAAGGTTGTTTCTCCATCAGCAGCCTGTCAGTGTCTGACTCCCAGCGCTGCACAAACACACAACACTGTTAACACAACCATCATTAGGTTAATCTGCAGATGACAGACAGGAAGAGAAAAGGTTTGATATGATTCAAATATTTATTATCTAATAGTTTCAGTAGTAATGAGTAATTAAATAATACGTCATTTAAGGGGAAAAATCGAGACTGGTGCAGCCAATGATTAACATGTGTTTAAAAACATATAGACCAGGATAACTGTAAATATTTTATATGTAAATGAAACAGATTCACAAACTAAGTGAACTAAGTCACAAACACCAGCAGTATGAATATAAATACTGCTGCACTTTATCAATGTACTGTTTAAAAGCAGTATGTATTTATTTCATTAGAGCACATAATAAACACCATACAATGTTCCTTCTGTATAATATACATGAGAATACAGAGATTAACACTCAAGACTAAACAGATAACAAGACGTCTCACGCTGTACAGCATGAAGAGCATCACATGAGCTTTAAATGACACAAGTTTCATTTCTGAAGCTTTTCTCTGGATTATTTTTCACACCATGTTTCTGTGTGACTGTGTGTAATTATTATTGTTAAAATCCAGCAGGTGCTGGAAAGCTTATTACAGCAGATTCACTGTAGTACTGTCTCTCTCTCTCTCTCTCTCTCTCTCCATTCATGCTCATGCAGGGAGACTCAGCACTGACTGCTTTGATGGATTAGCTCTCAATCGCTGGTCTTCCCTCCCTCTCTCTCTCCCTCTCTTTCTGATCATCATGCATGTATGTTTTGCTGACCCCTAAATTCTCCATGGACTGAAAGAGAAACAGGCACAGTGAGAAAATAATAATACATATTAAATGGTGTCTGTAAATATGACATACAGAAGACAAGCATCATTAAAGAGCTTCACCGAGTCAAGTTAAGGACTCAGAATCACACAGAACCACTGACCAACTTTCTGTTTGTTATCCAGCCCAGCAAACAGTTTGAAGAGAATTCACTAAATTTTAACATTCAGCCTTGTTTGTTCCACAAGCATTCTTAACTTTTTTACTCACAGGTTTTACTTACACCATTTAACCACAGATAAATCCTCCCTCCTTTAACAATTAACAGTAAATAAAAGTGTGTTTTTAAACAAAATATCAACGCAACCTTTAGTTTCTCTCCAGCACAAGAGACAGACTGAGAAAGAAGACAGAAACTGAGACAGAAACAGGGACCACAGCTGTTCAATCTGGAGGGCAAAGCAGAAAAAAGACAATCATATCTTTCTGGCTCAGCGTCGTCTGTAACGTTCCTCCAGCAGCTATCATCACACAAACTCTGGGATTGTCTCCAAAACTTTCACGTGGAAGACACGATTATCAGCTCAGTTTTGATTGGCAGAGAGATCCGTGCCAAACCTCAGCGCTTGTTTAATTAGCGCCCCTCATAAAGAAACATGAAACGTCTTTTATCCTCCGTTCGGCGCATCTACATCATTTTGCATGCAGCCGGTGGCTGTAACTGTGTCTGGTTTCTGTATACAGTAAAATACACATGCATCCACACACATAATCTCTGACACCTGCTACACATGAAGATGTTACATGCAAACACGCTAGATCTGCAGAGCATGTGTTTAAATACATTTTTTCATTATGGAACACAAGACAGATTCCCACATCAACATTATGTTTGCATGTGCTGGTAACCTTGACTTGTTCTTATCCGTTCAGCAAACACAAGTTAAACACACACACACAGACAGACAGACACACATACACACATACACACACACACACAAATAGAAGACGGATATGCACAGAATCACACATTATATGGGGTGAAAGTCAAACACGCACACACACTCATGACTGCACACACACACATTGTCACACACACACAGAACACCGGAGAAGGAAGAATCTACTCACGGTATGAAGCAGACGACACCAGTAGCTAATATCAAAGGATCGGCACAGATACAAGCTGGCTGTGTCCTGCCGGGAATGCTGACAGATTCCGGGGAAAGAAAGGAGTGGCAAAGGAATATCCAAGGACACCTCAGAACTGGATGGGGAAAAACAGATCTGATGCTTTTTAAGATCAGAGGTTAGGCTTCATAAGATCTCTGTCTCTCTGTCTCCCGCTGCCTGACGCTCCTGTGGAACCTTTGCCAAACAATACTGAATCCCTGATGTTGACTTATGGTAGGGCATTTTGTCTGCTGTAAACAAGAGTATAAAAATCTGTCAGGGAGGCAAATACAGAAAGAATTCCAGCAGAGATGAATCAACTCAATCGCCTCTCTCACTCTCCCGGAGGCTCGGACACGGGGATGAAAACAGAGATGAAGTGAGAAGATAAATACTTAAAACTGCAAACATGGGAGGGCAAGAGAACGTTCTGTAGCGACTGGAACTGAAATCTTCTCCCTCCTTTTCTCACCCCACCTCAGTCCATGAAACATCTTACAGGCTTCCTTACATCATGAGGTCAAGATGAAAAAAATCTCATGTTTGAGATGAAAAGAAGAGAAATAGCACAAGCTCAACTTAATGAGAACAGCAGAGTTAACGCCTCACATGTGTGACCGTCTGCTGTGTGGCGCTCTGTCGCTGGTCCTGTTCTCTTTCTGTCACTCACTTTCTTTGCAGCTGAATAATAAGACTAAATTGTTTGGTTGGCCCAGATTGCTGGACAACAGCCTTTTTAAAGGCACACACACATCTGCTCTGTCTCACTTCTACTCTCTCTAACCCTGCTGAATGTTAATCTGAAAGCTTTTCTCCACACATGGATAAAAAAGCAAATGCCACAGACAAAAAGCAGTTTGATCCGAGTCTGAGAGGTGAGATGTTTCAATGTGTCCTCCAGAGAACCACTTCAAGGCAGGAAGTTCAATTATCTCTCGTCCAATGATATCGCTTTACGATCCTCTCACTGTGATATGAAATCAAAGGATCTGGTGTGATTGGATGACACTTAATCCTTTGGCCCTTTAGGGTTCTGGTCCAGCCTGTAGAGGTAGAGGGGGTGTGAGCAGTAAACGTCAAGAGATTTCAATAAAAAACTCCTAATCAAAGACTTCATCTGTCTCCTACATTTATTGCTTTAACTCCTCAAGCTCCTGTGCTCTGGAGATCACTTCTGCTGGCTGGAAGTAGGTGCTTTCTGAGAGTGTCTGGGGATGTGTGAGGAACTCTGGAGGAACATCTCGCTGTCAGCAGACAAGGAAATAAGATAGGTCAGGGCTGGAGAAACAGGAAACAGACTGGAGGAAAAGAAGAAGAAGGCAATTAGTAACATCATAAAAGAGGAAAAAGACAGAATGATACAAAGGCATGTAGAATATGTTTAAGTAACTGAACTCAACAACTTATTCCTGCATTGCTGTGTCTTCAGAATTTTCAGTCTGTCTCACTGTGATTTTATCACCATCTTTATATTCAGGTAACAATTTTAGAACGTTAGCCAGGATTCATCTGATGTGCCTCACTACTGTCCTTAAACTGATGACGTAAACTGGTTCTTAAACTGTTTCTCGAGTCTTTCATTTTCAACTGCCTGCAAGCAGGAATATGTGAAGATAAACACAAGCTTTTCGCCTAATTTAAGAATGAATTAAAGCTTCAGGATAAGTGAGACGCCAATTTAAATGCATTCAGAACAACAATGGCTCTGATAATGTTTTCACTGGGTTTGGTGGTCTTACAGTGTCCAGTGTTACAAAACATTGTGAAGCATGAAAAAATACAACAAACAACAAACGTTAGTGAAACATTGACTCTCTGCATGGCTCACTGTTACATAAGCCAGTTAGCTGCTGGAAAAAAATGCAGGACTTGCAGGAGGGGACACCAGTCAAGTGGCTAAAATGTTTCTAAATGTGTAAATCCACCAATCTGCTGCATTTTTACTGCGATACAAACACACACACCAATGCATTTCACTCCATTGCATGAGAATTAATGTTTCATTAAAAACAGACCCATGTACTGTAGTTTAAAATGTATCCACTTAGACAAACTGCTCTGTGTGTTCTGTAGTTAAACCCAATCTGGCAAAAAAAGTCTCCAATGTTTCACTGAATTTTACAACCAAAAACTCATCAACAAAAATCTGCTTTGTTTGAAAGTCATAAAATGGAACAGAAGAGGCTTCACAATACATGAGGACTCAACCTGATTTGTTCTTACACAATGAAGCAAATATAATCCGCCTTAAATTTGTTGTATTGTACTGTACAGACCACAATTTTTATTTTTGACAGCTAATGTAATACGTTATTTTGTTTGTGGAACAGTGAGTTCTTGTGACTGTGTGTGGATTTAGTTTAATCTAGATGTGAAGGAACCTCACTGTGACGGCTGAGCTAATGTGTTGTGCTAAGTGCATTTTTTGCGAGGGAACGTTTCATACGGCACAATTGAAATTTGCCTCAGTGGGAAGACATTATTTTCTGTGCATGTCGGTACATTTGTCCTCTGAAAACAACCACCTCAGACACTTACACAGTAAAAAAACAGTAAACAGGCCTGATCAGAACCCGCCGCTCCATTTTAAGAGCCGTTACGGTAAATCAATGGGTCTGAGTCGTACCTGGCATCAGACTCTTTGAACACGTATCAACACAGACGTCAGTGAAGGGGTTGAGATCACATTATGTACAGAGGACAGAGCAAAGGTGAGAGGATGAAAACGATTTGTTTGCACCGTGAAACATGATTTGGTCGTTCCCCTGCTTCTGCTTTCTTCCGGTCTGTGAGGGATTTAGCCGTACAGCAGATATCACTCACAGAACTCACGTTCCACAACAACAGTCACAAGAAAAATCTCACAAGCACATTCAAGCACAAGCCTCCATGATGTTTGTCTACCAGAAACAATCAAGATATTAAAAAATCAATTTGTGTCTTATTTAAAAAATATTTGCTGCAGTATTCAATGTGATGCGTCTCTACCCAGCTAACAATTTAACAATGTAAGAACTTTTCTAATTTTACTTGTAAGAGAATTTTGAACAAGCATAACACAGTACCAGAACTCTAGAATACCAGTAACAAACATTCTTCTAATGTTACTGCAAGAACATTTCTCTAATAATCTCTTAAAAATGTTATCAAAACTTTAGCCAACATTTGGAGAAGGTTTTTTAGTTAGTTGGGTATATACTTTATAACACACACACACACACACACACAACTGTGACTGATGATGACAGCTGATGAGAGAGAAAGAAAAGAGAAGCAAATGATATATGGGGTAAACAATAAAATGGCTGATGGGCAACATAAGGCGAAAATCTGGATTAAAGAGGTAAAAGATGAGAGAAAAAGGGTGAAGAACGAATGGAAAGAGAGAAAGATATGCTCACCCATGTCTCCCTTTCTTCGTCTGAATCGTCTGAGTCTATTGCGAGAGAGAGAGACAGAGAGAGAGAGAGAGAGAGAGAGAGAGAGAGAACATCAGGAAACAAATAACACATAAATCACAGCTGAGTTCAGGCATCAGTAACGTGTCAGTAACGCTCATGTGCACAACTGCTCAGTGACTCGCTAATCGGTAACTTAGATGATAATGACACATGCGACCAACACGTCAGCACACACACACACGCAGTGGGATGAATAGACTCTACAGGCGCTACCTCAGAGGACGTGAGACCGTGCCTCTTCCTCCTCCTGCTCTTCCTCCCTCACTCTCAGTCTCTTCTGCAGCTTGTGTTGATTCATCACGAGTGTCTCCCGTGAGAACGCAACGCTCGCTGCTCTACAGTCTCTGTTCCAGAACAGCACAAACCAGCCTGCTGGACCAGAGGAGAAACTGCATCTATCTCTCTCTCTCTCTCTCTCTCTCTCACACACACACAATAGCAGTGTTTATAATAATGCGCTTACAGTGTAACTGTACAGACAACAGTTGCTCCAGCAATCACAACAGCTGAACAGGAAATGAGATTCACTGATGTGAGGGAACAGTGCTTCTGTTTTCACCTGCAGATTACAGTAACAGACAGAGAAATAATAAAAAAAAACATTATTCCAAACTTTCTGTGAAGGATTTTAAACCTATAGAGGCATATAAATGCCTGTAGGTTAAACATTTTCAATGGGGAATAAGTTTTTTAGGGTTACATTTTGAACAGAGAAGAAAATCATATATACATTTTCAAAAAAGCTTGATCTGCTGTGTAGAGTTTGAGATAAAAAGTCTCACATTAGACCAAAACTGACATTTTTCACTAGCTCATAATGAAATCATGACCATTTATTCCAGTCCGACATTCACACCAGAGACACAATAGCTGTTTGTTTAACATGCATTAAAGAATGTTAGACTGACAATTACTTGCAAATATTAAATGAAAAGTGAATAAACTGTTTTTATCCAAAGCTACAATTTCTGTAGAAAACATGAGAGAAAGAGAGAGAGAGAGAGAGAGAGAGAGAGAGAGAGAGAGAGACAGTCTGACATACCGCAGCATATCTTCTGTGTGGAATAGTGATTAGCCAATCAGCATTCAGCTCACATGATATCCACTATCAATGAGTGAACGAGACACAACAGAGAGAGACGCTCTGTTTCAAAACCTGGAGCGCCGCCTCACTGCCTGTTGCCTACTGAGGCATCTACCCTCTAAAGGCAGCATGCTATGATGAGATGTTTGCAAAGCATTCTGGGTCTTAGTGGTGAAGGATTTCAATTGGGCCAAAATTAGGTATCTTAGAAGAACATATATGAAGTTGCTCACCCAGCATTTGTATTCGTGGTGCACTTGTCACGTTTCCTCTGTAGGCAGCTGCCTAGGGTTTAAAGGTTCAACAGCAGGTGGGAGGGGGAGGAAATGAGAGAGGTGAAAATTCTGGGATGTTGATGCAAAAGAATGATTTCATATGTCCATTAAATTATGTGCTGAAGACCTCCACACACACACACACTTCATCACAGATAATTCCACATACAGAAATACAGAAATATTCACCTTGTTGACTCACAGAATGAGAGAGAGAGAGACAGAGAGAGAGAGAGAGAGAGAGAGAGATGGCAGGGACGAGTGTCACATGCAGCACACAGTTTTCAGCACCTGCACTGATCAATGATGAGAATCACAGACGAATGATCACAACACACACAGATCAGCAGCAGCAATGCAGCCATGCAAACTGCAGTCCAACATCAGCGCAGATTCACTGCAGTTAATGGAGCATGCTAACCACACTGGATAAAGTTCAGCTTCATGTGTGTGTGTGTGTGTGTGTTCAGACGGAGTGTGAAATCTGCTTGATGACTTCTGAAGAGGTGAACAGAAACAGAAGCAGCTGCCGTGTAGAAACATGTGGTCGTCTTCAAGGTGAAAATAATCACCATCTGCGCAGCCATCTGCAGTTATGTAATGTCCTTCACTTCAAAAGCACACGGTGATTTGTGTGTGTGTGTGTGGAGGTCTACAGCACATCACTTTATGGACATATGGAATAAGTGCAACAAGAATGGGGGCTGAAATATGGACATCATATAGAAATATGATGGGGCAGACGTTTGCTGGAACCAGCGTCAGTGAAGAGCTGATATCACGTTCCTCCTGATAATGCTGACGACAGCAAAGAGCGACGCCTGCAGGACTAAAGCAGCTTGGTGAGGCAGTTTTGTGGGTGAAATTTGGATGGTGGTCTTTAATGGTTCAGTCACTGAGCTGCAGAGAAGCAGCAGGATTATAGGGCCGGAGCCTCTGGGCGTCATGAGTGTCATTACAAGAACAACTCCCCCCACTTTTTTCTGTCTCTTCTGCCCCCCCAGCATGTCTTCTGCCCCCCCAGCATGTCTTCCCCTGCAGTGCAGGCTGAGAGGAGAGCCAGCGTTGCTGTGGGCAGTGTGAGGGGTTTAGGACTGACACCATTAGAGTTTGGCTGCGGCTCCAGGACAGCTGCCAGCTGTTGTCTTGACCATCCCATGATACTAATCCCACCCCGTCACAGTCTCTACAGTAACTCCCAGTAGCCTCCCAGTAAAGCAAGTCATTGCCAAAAGAAATCCCTATTGTATAGATACATGTGTATACAGTTCTCCCTACTGTCTGCCTGTTAAAACCATTACATTCAGGGAAACAGACACTGGTGATGTCTGTCCAGTGTACACTGGGTTTATGTGCATTCAGATAGTTTTCAGAGAATGTTACGATATTTATAAATAGTATTAAATATATTTATTATTATTTTTACTATTAAACACAAAATTCATGTAAAATGAAAGGTGAACTGTGTTAAAAACACACTTACAATATGATGCAGTAGTTACAAACATGAGAGATGAGTTTGATGGCAGCTTGTGGATATATGTCCCTTATGAATAAATACAGAGGAGAGGTCCCTAACAGAGGAGAATATATTGAAAGAGTGACTCATCTACTGAAGAACGTTTTATACACAGCAGAGACATCAAACTACTGTGCAGTTCTCAGTCTCAACGCTGGAGCCGCAGTGGCCGCTGGCCTCCACTGAAACAGGAAATTCATCTGCAGACTCTAAAAAAGCTTTTTCCCAGCCCAGAAGTCCTGTCAAAATAACATCAACAAACAGGTTTGAGTTAATGCATGTTTGTGGATATGATACAAATTACATTAGAAACTAAACACACAAACATACACAACACACCTGTACATTAACAGGGACCATCTGTAATGCTTCAAGACAAAATAAAAAATCATGTTCATTGTCACAAACTAAATAAAGCATTTTATTACAGTCACATCAGACACTTAAAAATAAACAGCAGTGGTACAAAGAGCTGTTTGAAATCCACTACACTGACAGAAAAATATGTGTTTTACATCCGTTCATTACTGTGTCCAGAGAGACGGATCAAACACCAGCTCTAACAGCAGCGCAGACGAGTTTTCATGCTACTGCCTTGTTGTTGTTTCACAGCCACACATGAGGACACAGTGTCAGTGACACCAGCTCCAGAAGGATTTGAGTCATGGCAGTCAAACGATAGATTCATCATCTTAGTTAAAGAATTGAACAGATTGATTTTGAGCTTCATGTACATACTGCGTGACACGCTCGGCGTCCCGCAGGCCCAACAAATGCCTGCATGAACAAATAAAGAGAAATGTAAAAAAAAATGATTTTCAACATTTAGCAACTGTTACCATCTAAAAACAAACCTAAAGTAATCTGGAGCATCATTTTTGGTTACAAGCACAAAGATTAAATCACTGATGTCAGAGGTTGTTGGAAACATCTTAATGTGTTGAGTGTGAATGTGTTTGCATTCGTCAGATTAACAGCTGCGGTTCAGAGGAACGTTTGTAAATAACGCTGTTTGTTTCGCTCTGTTCCTCCCACAATCCTTTGGGTGTAATCATCTTCTGAACGGACTATTATAAACTGTTTGCTGCACACTGATTATGTGACATTAGCTCCAAACATTACAAACGTATCAACATTCGTATAATTTGTAAATACAAGACCACGATCATTATTTATCAAATCCATCTACATCATGAGATCCATTCTAAACGCTATAGAAACACTGCCAACAATCATGCCACCATGGCAACCGCATACTGCTTTAATGTGAGTCTAATCGTAATCACAACGTGTTATTTCATCCCCAGTATTAATGGCAGTCATTAGTTTTATTGTTGTTGCTATGGCAACTAAATATTAGGCAGACACTTACCGATGCCCCGCTGTGGGACCTCCTGATGTTCTCCAGACCTGCAGATCTTCAGTCCATTAAGATGCTCCACCTACAGACATACATGACAGGAAGACTCAGGAAAAAGTTTTTCTTTCTGAAAACAGCTAATTTTCACACATAATGATCAATACACACTTACACACACACACACACACACACACA